>VXBJ01002015.1:92884-113780 GCA_013400055.1 Nycticryphes semicollaris | reverse complement strand
TGGGGACATGGGGATGGGGACCCCCACCTGCTCTGTCTGGCAGATCTACCGGCGGTGCTGGCTGGTCTTCCGGAAATCCTCCAGCAAAGGGCCCCAGCGCCTGGAGAAGTACCCGGATGAGAAGGCAGCGTGTCTGCGTGGGTGCCCTAAGGTGAGGGGGTGCGGCAGGGTGCTGGAGTGGGTCCCTCCTCACCTAAACTTACTGGGCTGCAGCCAGGTGGCTGTTGCCCCAAGAACGGCACTGGGCGCAGCTGGGGCTGGGGAGAGCGGCAGCGGGGGGCCGTGCTCTGGGTGCAGCAGTGGCCAGGTCTGGGAGCAGCAGCAGATGCTGGGGCTCTGGGTGCAGTCGTGGTCAGGCTCTGGGTGCAGCAGCCAGGATCTGGGTGCCACAGCTGGAGTGTGGGTGCAGTGGGGCTGGGTTTGGGTGCAGCCCTTGGTAACTCTCCCCCTTCCCTTCCCTTCTCCCTCCACCTCTCCCACAGGTGACTGAGATAAGCAATGTCAAGTGCATCACCCGGCTGCCCAAGGAGACCAAGAGACAGGCTGTGGCCATCCTTTTCACCGACGACTCCACCCAGACTTTCACCTGCGATTCAGGTAGGGGGCAGTGCCCAGGGGAGCAGGGCTTGTGGGTGGCCAGGCGGGGTACCCTGGCTTGGCTGGGGTCACCCAGGGGCTGCTGTGGTACCTTGCAGAATTGGAAGCGGAAGAGTGGTACAAGACGCTGTCAGTGGAGTGCCTGGGTGCCCACCTGAACGACATCAGCCTGGGGGAGCCCGACCTGCTGGCGTCTGGCGTGCAGTGTGAGCAGACGGGTGAGGGCGCAGCAGCAGGGTGCTCACTCAGGACCCAGCCTCGTTACACTCCCCAAATTATTTCATTTTATTTATTGAGATATTTTTTTTTTTTTTCTCCCCTCTCCAGACCGGTTCAATGTGTTCCTCCTCCCCTGCCCCAACCTGGACGTTTATGGGGAGTGCAAGATGCAGATCACCCATGAAAACATCTACCTCTGGGACATGCACAACCCCCGGGTGAAGCTGGTCTCCTGGCCCCTCTGCTCCCTGCGCCGCTATGGGCGTGACGCCAGCCGCTTCACCTTTGAGGCCGGAAGGTGAGATGTCACCCTGACTGAGATGAGGACCGCCGTGGGGTGCACCACGAGGTGGCACTGCTGCCATCACCTCAGGGCAGGCATGACACCGGGGTGACAGCCGTGGCCTGCACGAGGTGCCCCTACATGGGGCTGGTGCTGGCTGCTCAGCACCATGGAGGGGATGTGGGGACAGCACTTAAAGTGAGGGAAGCTGGGCCAGCTGCCACCAGGGGGGGATATTTTTTACCATCCCTTGGCTTGGGGATGCCGGTGACACTCTGTGCCCTGTCCCCACAGGATGTGTGATGCAGGGGAAGGTCTCTACACCTTCCAGACACAGGAGGGCGAACAGATCTACCAGCGTGTGCACAGCGCCACGTTGGCCATTGCTGAGCAGCACAAGAGGGTTCTGCTGGAAATGGAGAAGAACGTCAGGGTGAGCTCCAGCCCACCTCAGTGACATGACTTGGGGGGTGGCTCAGGGTGCCCTGTGTCACCCTCACTCCCTTCTTGTCCTCCACAGCTGCTGAACAAAGGCACCGAGCACTTCTCCTACCCCTGCACCCCCACCACCATGCTGCCCCGCAGCGCATACTGGCACCACATCACTGGCTCCCAGAACATGGCTGAGACTTCCAGCTACGTTGGTGAGTGTCCCAGTTCCCCACCAAGGAGGCACTGCTCCTCCAGCTCCTAGGACATCCCCCACAGCATGATTCCACTCTCTGCTTTGTCCCCAGGGGAGACATATGCAGGCGCCCAGACCAGCTCGGACACTGACCTCCTCAACAGGTTCATCTTGCTGAAGCCAAAGTCCTCCAAAAGTGACAAGCCTGAAAGCAGGGAACCCACATCATCCCCATGAGCCAGCGGGGGGGACTGCAGTGTGGGTCCCCTTTTTCTTCCCTGAGGGGTGCAAGGATGTGGGCACCCACCCCTCCAAGTCCCCAGGGAGACTGAGCTGGGGCACTGTCTGGATGAAGAACCAGGGGGAGCTCATGCCCTGGCCTGACGTTCCAGGAGGTGACAGCTGCCTCTGCGTTGACTGACTTGAAATATATATTGAATATTCATATCCTAAGAGGTTTTTCCCTTCTCACATGAACACAAACTTGGTGGCTGCTGAAGATGCTCAGAGGTTTCTGACTCCTGGGGATCCAGCTGGGAGGTGGAGAAAAGAGAGGGGGGTCAAGAAATTCGGTGTGTTTTCTGCAAGGGGGGAGGCTGGAGCATTGCCCAGCCACAGGGCTGGAGCAGCGCTGGAGGACTCAGCTGTGCCAGGCTAAAGGTGCAGGGTCCCAGCATCACGACCCCACCACGAAGAGCTCTTGGGGACACTCTGCCACCCCTGAGCTGATTTTTGCACTTCTTGAAGCTATTGAAACACTCACTGTAGAACTGAGACAACTCAGGAGAAACTAGATTTGCTTCTGGGGGGTAGGCTGGGGTGAGACCCCTGGCTTCGCTCTTCCATCTGCAGCCACCCTCCTTGGCCATGCCCCTAAGTTTATCTGCTGCTGGGGACAGGTTTTGGCCAGTAGAACATGTTTCCTGAGGGGCAGCTTTGAGGACATAAAGTCCCTGGGCAGAGAAGCCCATGCCAAGAGGGGAAGAGCCGTATTTCTCTGTGCGTTCCCATCATCTTCGCCACCAGTGCGGCCAGGTGAAAGCCTTCACCCAGGCGCAGGGACTGGGCTTCATGTGCTGAACTCAAAAGCAATTGATTTTTTTTCTAGTTCTCCTATTTATTGACCTCCTTTAGAAGGGCTATCTTTATATTGCTGTGCAAACCTTGGTGTTTCTTTGGAGTCTTCTTTTGGTCTGGGTTGGGTAGTCAGTGGTTTTATTTCCGCCCTTAAAGCTCCAGGTCTGTGCTTTGGGGACGGGGAGGGTTGTGATGTGGGAACCTGTGGTCTGTAAATTCTGTGTCTTGGAGTCGTGTGGCTTGTGGCTAAGGCTGGGGGACTGCTGGGGGGATGGCAGGATGGAGAAGGGCTGCTCCCTGGAGCACAGCCGAGCACAGGGCAGCTCATCAGCACCCAGCACCAGCCAGTAGTGTGTCCTCCCCGGGGTGAGAGGTGTAACCCACTCTCTTTTTCTGCTTGCACACCTCATCTGGAAAAGATTTAACATTTATTACCAAAAATGTTTGGGTTTTGTTTTTTTTTTATTTTATTTTTTTTAAGGAGTTGCTCAACAACCTTATCCACCCTTCCTGTTTGCCTGTTCATCTAAATGTGCTTGGGAAGTGCAAGTGGGAGTAGCGCCTGCCAGAGAGAAAAAAGCTGATGGAAGGAGATTTCCCAAGGCTCCCGGCAGCGCTTGGCTCAAAGCTTTGTTCTACGTCCAGCCACGGACAGGACATTTCAAGTAAATCCCTAAAGCTGCTGGGGAGGGGAGAAGGGTGGAGCAAGTTACCACCCTCCATCAAACAAGCCTGAGTGAAACAGGATGCCAGCACCCCATTGTCACCCTGCAGCTCTGGGGACAAGCCAAGGGCACTGATGGCTCCAAATCCCTGGGTGAGGGAGTTTGAAGCTGCTCCATCTCCCAGCTCTTCCAGAATTATGCCAGTTCAGTTCTCCGTGCCAGAATGGCCTGGCAGAGTGCTGACCCCAATGCCACGCCAGCGCTACCTCTGGGGACCAGGAGAGCTGTCAAGGAGCTGTGCCACGACAAGGACACTGAAGCAGCAGCAGCTCTTTACTGGAGAAGGCAGGGCTGACTCAGGCTGTTCTCTCTGGCTCAGCATGATCACTCATCCCCACCCCCCAAGAGGTCCCATGTCCACACTGGAATGAGTGCGGTGGCTCACATGTGTCTTCTCCTCCCTCCCAGCCACCACAGTAAGAAAGAGGCAGATCTCTCCAGGAAAGTGTCACTGAGCAGCTCATCCCAAGTCCTGTCGGGTGCCAAGGGAGAGGAGGAGAAGGGGGGACTCAGGGTATTGCTGGAGCCCTTCAGCTGTTGCCATTGGTGGTCATGGTATGGGACTGGCACCAAGCTCCAGGCCAGCACACAACCCACCTCGTGGCTGTGAGCACACTGGAAGCTGCCAGCCAGGGGTTATTAACAGCAGACTCCCAGCTCCTAACATAAAGATTAGATAGTGCATGGGTAGAGTCTGCTCCAAGAGTCTAAATAAATACAGCTAAGCCTGCCTGGCCCATCCGGGCTGCCCTGCAGCACCTTGCTCACCGGCCTGGTCTCACACAGCTGCTCCAAACACAGGAAGTGTGTTGGTAAGTGATGGTCTCCTCAGGAGATAACGTCAAGAGCAGCAATCAGCAGTAGAGAGCAATGCTCCCTCCAAAGCAGATCTCATTAAGGTATAATGTCTGTTGGAAACAAGTAACAAGTGACATCTTCTCCTGCAGCCCCAGACAAGCTTTCAGCAGGTAAGGCTTTATTCAGCACAGTAAGGAAGGGTCATGCAAATAAGGTAGGGTTGTATAACCAAGGTACATGCTTCTCAATCCCAAACACCACGTGGCCAGAATCCAAAACTCCAGCCTAAAGTTCTGGGATCGCTTGGAGACAAAACCTGTCCCAGCGAAGACACTTATCAGTCCCCTTCCCACTTTACCCTACACATCTCAATGGCTTTCCCTGGGAAGGGGGTCCAGGGAAAAGGTGTCACTGGCCAGCAGAGCTGGGCCAGGGAAGGCAGAGGGAGTCGAGGTCTAGAGCACTGCCATGGAGAGGCAGGAACCCTCTGCATCACTCACACTGGAGCACTCTCTTGCAAGGGGCCACCTCAGTTTATAGTGAGGACATCACTCTGAATCTCATGGCTCAGCTGGGTCTGGAGGTCACTCAGTTTCTTCTTCAGGCCAGACAACGCAGAGAGAACGATGGTCTCTGGGCGCAGAGAACCGCAGGACTCCACGTTGTAATAAAACCTGAGGTTGCAAGTCAGAAGTGTAAGTCTCCACCTGCCCTGCAAGGAGGTGCAGAACCAGAGAGAGCATCTGCAGAGCGGTTCCAGCCCGTGCTGACCCACTGCAGGGAGCTCTGTGGGTAACCCCAGCCCTCGGCATCATTCACCTCCCAACCAGGAACAGCTACTGCTGCCCCTCTACAACCATCCCACCAACACTCAGGATCCCACAGGCTGCAAAAGCACTTCTGAGATGTTTTTCTCTTCAGTGCTGTGACCTGTGAGCCAGCACAGCACACCATGCCAGAAGTTAGCCTGGCTGTAGCATTTCTGCAGTGCAAATAACCTGGAAAGGGGGCACCAGCAATCCGAGCATGAGACCCACACGGATGAATAAATACCCTAAGCCATTTTCCCCTCCTTTCACTGAGTGCTTGGTAACACCAACTCAGGAGAGACATCTACTCTCTCCCAGAAGGGAAAACCTGCCAGACCTGCGTTTATCACCAGTTAACTCCAACTTCTGCCCTGCTTTTCAGGGAACACCAGCTCCCTAGGCTGGGAAACTTCAGTGCAGAGTAGATACTCTTGCACTAATGAAAGCCTAAGAGATGCACCCAGCTGGTCACCCCATTTTCCAGCTGTAGCAGTACATTCAGCTTCCTACCTCTCTGGCTTCCCGTTGGGGTCGTAGGGAGCCTGAGCATCCTCCTCGTCAATCTCCGAGTACTCGCTCTTGGGCCTGCAATCAGAGAGCAGGGAAGGTTATCACAGAGCCCATGCTCCAGCCTGGCCCCATGGAATCCAGGCACTCTGTGGCGTTGTTTGGCCCCAGAGAGCAAGCACTAGGGCTCATGTCCCGCAGGCAAAGGAGCAGTCATTAAATATCATCCCTTTCTATCTCCTTGTTAACAGTCATCCTCAGTCAGCCAGCAGCACTGAAGGAAGAGTATCAGCCCGAACTCAGCAGCCCAGTGCAGGGTACTGTGGTTCCATCCACCTACACTGGCACAATTTGGCCAGTGCTCACAGCCAAAGCCAGAGATGCCAAAGCCTGAAGAGACTGAGTTTATTGAGTCTGGACGCTGGAATGGACCTCATCTTATCTTTTCTTTCTACCTTTCACAGGGCTGGGAAAACACTGGGGTGTTCCAGGACTCAATCTGTGCAGCGCAGTTGAGATGGGAAGGCCCAGTTGGCTTGCGCCCAGCAGGAAAAAACCTCCTGCACTTCAGACACCAGCAACATCAGTGAGGTCTGTCCTGATGTCCTGCACCTCCACCCCTCTACCATGCACCAGCAAGGCCGACACATCGTTCTACCCATTGCATCCCTTGGCTTATGGAGCATTTTACTGGACAGACTTAATCCACATAAGAAAATGCCAAGCCTTGAACCATATGAGAAGCCAGCACAGAAAATTCCGTGCCCACCAAGGTCTCCTGCTGGTGGTGTCAGGAGAGGCTTATCCTAGCCACCCTCTCATCAATTGCCTTAAATAAAACCGCACTTCTCAAACACATCCTCTGTAACAAATCAGTGAGAGAGATAAGGCATTAATGGAGCTGGATCTTCATGTTACTTGCAAAATCACCCATGGCCAAAACCAGGGCAGAGGTTTCCACCACAAGAGCTGCTTTGAGAGTCCAGCTGCACGTCAGTGCTGCGCCAACGGCCTCAAAAAGCAACTAGCATGTGAAACCAAACCAAAAATAATAGCTAGCCTTGGACAGCAGAGGCCTTTGTCTCTGCATTGCCTTCACAGTGAATCAGATGAACTTGGAAAGACACACGTAACATTAGGAAACAGGCAGCTCCAATGGCAATCTTTCTTTGGGATTTTTCCAACTTTTACATATGTTTTGTCAAGAACTTCTCAAAAACTGTCTCCAGGTACTCAGCTTGTTTTACACCAGGTTCCTAAAGACACAGCCAACTCTGACACTGAATAAAAGAATCCCCATTAGCAGCTGCCTCGGGCCACCCAGCCAGGGAAGCACCTCATTGCTGAGGTACATGTGCTCAGCCATTCAGCTGAGGCTGTGACACCAACATCCCTGCAAAAGCCCAAGCTCTCTAAAATTCATACTGTGACATTCCTCAACTAAAAAGAAGACAAAACCAGTGCTACCTTATCCTGCCTGACATCTGCCTTCCCAACTCAAATCACTATTCCAGGTCTGCCACTTCATCAGGGCCAAAGACTTACTATCTAGCATTACAGAAATTAAACCAGGGGATTTTCACAGCATCAAAACGAAGCCTCTAATTATTTTAAATCCCAATTTGAAATTCCACATCACAGAGACATTCTTACTTCTCAAGCACCTTCTCAAGCACCTTCAAGCACTTCTCTATCACCCAATCAACTCAACTTTGGGGCAATTTACCTGCCACAAATAATTTGGAAACTTCAAAGCTATCCAGTTTGACCCCCAAAACTGCAGTGACAAAGAACAGGCTGGCAAAATAACTCCTCTGACATGCTTCTGACCACAAAGCTGCCAAGCATCATCCTCCTCAGCTCTACATCACCTCACTACAACAGCCCCTCACAGACTTTTCTCCTAATGGCCTAGTCTGTAGCTGGCAGCTCCCAAAGTCCAGCTTCAGACACATGTACAGATCATCGACACTAAGGAAAAGGCCCATTTCCAGATTTCTGGCACTACCAGCCAGCCTGGTTCCTGCTGCAGATTCCAGAAAACCGCCTTGATGAAGTGCTGAAGGAGCCGAATGCCTGGCACATTGTGTTCTCACTCAGACTGACTCAACCAGACCCAGAATCACACCATACAGAGCCCATCAAAGCCAAGCGGGGTTCGCTCCTTCCATCAGTCAAACAGGGCTGGAATAGCTGTGGGGAGATCCCAGTCCATTTCATACTTGTTATGGATTTACCTACATTCCCCACCCTCTGTGACAAAAGGCTTTTCAAGTTTCCTGAATGCAAATCTACCCACACAGATCTCTGTGACAGCTCTTGAGGAGAAAGCCCCTGGCAGTCTGGCTGAAGTGTGAAATCTACACTAACTGCACCTCTGGAAAGCTCGTTTACTGACAGCTGAGCAAGGGACAGCATAAGGCCAGCATGTGCAATGGGTTCAAGCACGCCAGCTCAAAGTGGACAGTGTGGAGATACAACAGCCCACTACTTGCCTGCCGTTGCTTGCTGCTTTTTGCAGAGGCAGATTTGGCAATGCAGGGTCTGGCGACGACAGGAGGAAAACCTGCTGAGCTCCTTTTGCACTCAGCCTCCTCCCTGGCTGCAGCTCTGCTCAGGCTCCTGTTCCCTCTTGCTCAGCCCTGGCTTCTGTGGTCCCTGCACCACATCCTGCTCCTGTACTGAGGTCTCCCCAACCATGGGAACAGTCCTGGCTGCTGCCCTGCTGATAGAGCAGCGTATCCACTATCCCTTCTAGTCCCTGCTCTCAGCCTGCCTGGGATGAAGCACTGGGTTCCTTGCTCTGCTGCTGGCTCAAGTGTGCTTGGTGACAGGGTGTCTGCTAAGTGGTCAGTGGGACACGAGCAAGGAGCAGCTCAGGTGTCTACTTATGGAAAAGTCCTTGCCATGGCCAAGGAAGGGCAGCAGCTTTCCGAAAGCAAAATCATGTCACCTTTAGATGAGACACAGCATGCTACTGGTGCAAACAGCCACAGAAGAAAACCCCGCTGCCACAGCTCCTGCTGCAGGACTGAGGAGATGTATGGGTGAAATGGGAGCCTCCCTCAAACCAATAGGCCTGCAAAATCAGCCTTTCAACTTTAACTTCTGCTCTCCACTTTCAGCAACCTCTTCCTCCTCACATAAATATATTCCTTCCTCAGACCTTACCCTGGCCTACTCAACCATCTGTGCAGGGAAGAAAAAACAGGAACAAGTAGCGGGAAAGAACATGAAAGGAGTGAGGTAAAAGAGCTGTGGCAATATGCAAGGAGAGGACAAGAGGTGGCCACAAACCAGTCCACTTTCTGTGAGGCTGCAGTCAAGGGTCTGACCTTGGTACCCTACCTAACACAAGAGCAGAGTCTGTGCAAAGGGAAGCAACAGACACACTCAGGATCACTTACTGATCCAAATTATCCCCAGGGCCAAAACGTATCTCACTGATGGAAAATCTTTTCCAGTCCCTGCAGAGAGACACTGGGACTCACCACTCCTCTGGTTTGGGGTACACGGTGTGCCTCAGTGCGTTGTCCGGGTCATACTCGAACGCTACGCCTGCAGTGGGGTTCCACTTAGCATGCTCCTTGCCAAAGCCCTTCTTGGCGTACGCTCGCAGCCTCAGCTCCTGCCCTTTCCGCAGCTTCACAATGAGGATGTCTGCAGGAAAGCACATGCCCATTTGAGAAGGCTGTGGAGGAGAAATGGCCGTGCAGGATCGCACAGGGGCAAAAGCAGGATTTTTTAGTGCCCAGGAAGACGTCACCAGAAGCCAGGGTTCACTTGGACCCTAAAGGGGCTCATCTGTGTCTCCAGAATAGCTAGGAAACATCATGCTAGGTAAAAAGGAGTTGTACACGTGCCCAGAGGCACACCTCAGGCCCCCAGGCAACAGAGGCAGCACAGCATTTTGCATCTTTGCTGTCCCTAAACTCTCACAAGGAGAGAGAGGCACCCTCTTACATAGGACTTTAGTTCTAGGGATAACCTTTAAGTAGCATTAAGACAAAATGCTAACCCCATTGACACAGTGATGCTGGTGTCTTCCAACTGCCAAGCCTTACAGCTGCATAGCTAATAAAGGAATAATGAGTTTAAATGTATTGAAAGAATTTCTTCCTCCAAGTCTTATTCCCAGTGAAACACTCCTTACCGTCCTGCTCCACATAGTCATTGGGGTCGTTGTCTCTGCTCCGAGATGTTACCTGCAGAAGAAGAACAGAACCAAGCGAATTAACAGCAAGACCAACAGTTTCCCCCACATGAAACAGCAGTTGCCTACAAAATTTAGAGATTGCAGAAAACCACTCTAGAGTGACTTACAGCAACAAATCCAGCCCACAAGATTTAATGGACAATTCAGGCAGCTACGGCTAGGTGTACGATAACCCTCCCCACCACCCTGCTCGCCTCCCAAGCTGTCCTCTTCCACTGAACAGAGAGAACTCCTGCCCAGTGCCACTGCGTGGTTCTGCAACACAGCCCAGAGTCACTCCCTTTACTGCTTGCAGCAGTCGCAGCATCTCAGCCAAAGCAAGAGGCAGCAGGCCACAGCTAGGCTTTAAACAGACAGAGACTGTCACCACCCACCAGAAGCGGCCCCCAGGTTGTGGTGACATCCGGACCTGACCTTAATAGTGTTTAAAAAGAGCATTTAAAAACATTCTCCGTTAAGTTCCTTTGGACCTGTTCTGCTTTGGCTCTACCAACCCTCCCCAAGGCAACTGAGCAAGAGCCATTTGGCAGCAGTGCCCTGGACCGGGGTCCTCACACCTTGCCATGCTGAGCACCAAGAACCAGAAAAACAGAGGCCTCTGGGTTGCTGCCAGGCCTTTAAAAAGGCTGACCTTGCCCGAGCCCAGGCAGCCTGTGGGGAGAAGGTAGTAACACTGCAGCAGGGCACAAGCACACAAGCTTAAAGTGTTTGAGGTGAGATGGAGGGGCTTCACTGAGGCCTCCCAAGAGTTTGAGATGAGGGTGCAAGATGAGGCTTTAACAAGGCCACACTGTTTTGACACATCATCAGTCAGCAACAAGGCAAAGAAAAGGAGGGCACTGGCACATACTGATTTTTCTGCACAGATTCCTGCTTTGCTCTCCCACTACATTTTAAGTGGTGCTTTAGGCAACACAAAATGTGCTCAAAGGCCTTGTTTCATCCACATCCCATGGGTTCTGAACAGAGGGATCGCACTGACCGGTATGACCCGGGGGTTGTTGGAGATGAGATCACGGGATGTGACGTGACGTGTCTGGTCTTCATTGCACCGGACATCAAGGGTGAACTCCACAGAACACTCTGGACAGAACTCATCACACGTGCAGTCCTGGGGCAGACAAAGGTCAAGACCTTTACGCCAGACCTCTCCCACCAAGAAATTAGTAGCACTTCCCATCAGATCAGACACCTGCCACCATCAAAAATCAGTACCCACAACAGTTTGCTTGACTCACTCTGGAATACTGCATCTTATCCACAATGTCATCGCTGGTGAGTGGGATGAGACCTGTGGGACGAAGGAAAGGGAGGGAACATCTGAGTGAGACAACAGGAGCACTGACCCTCCTGCTGAGACAGGCAGAGGGGCAGCAGACTCCTGACAAAGGTGCTTCAGCATCTCCATAACCTCTGCTATCCTGCCCATCTTCATCTTCTTCCTCGTGCCCCACACTCACCCAGCCTATGTGCAATGAATTCATCGTGGAGCACGGAGGAGTTGGCATCAATCTGCACCCAATCGATAGCTGCAAAGGGAGGAGAAAGTCAAGCTGAGAAACATTTCTGTGGGGAAAAGCCAAGCAGCTCGCAAACGCACAGAAAATGTTATGAATACTACAGTGATTCTGACACAGCACCTGGGAATACACAGTAAAGGTTAAAGAGGGGTAATGGCGGGGAAATGGAGGAAGACCGATGAGTGTAGCAGGGACCACAGGCAAGCAAAAGGCAGTACCTATAATGGGCACTTCGGCGATGAACACTCTGCGAATGGAATTTGCCACCCTGAAGGGAGAGAAACACCCGCGTTGAGGCATGAGGCAGCTCTGCACCGTCCCGGCCTGACGGCAAAGACGCTGCCCGGGGCCGAGGCACGGCCGGTTCCTCGGAGGCCCCGACCAGGCCCGTGCCGGGGATGCCCAGCGGCAGCAGGCCGCAGCCCGTCCCGCCTCCCCCGGCCAGCTGCAGGGCCTGCGCGGCCATCCCCGCGGCCTTCTCCGTCCCGGGGCCCGCCCCGCCGCCGCTGCTCACGCCAGGTCGGTATTCTCGATGATGAACTTGACATTCTCGTCCGTCAGCTCGGTGATGCGCACCGTGGGCTGGTTGGCGTACGGCATGGCCGCCCCGCCCCGAGCACCCCGAGCCCGGCACGNGCACCCCTCCTCACCCCCCCGGAGGTTCCGCCTGCTCCGGTCCGTCCCGCCCCGCTCCCCCCCGGTGCGCCGTTAAGAAGAGTCCGTGCCATGTGCGGAGCGGGTTTATTGGTGCCGGGGAAGGGTCAGGCTCCGGCGCCGTCGGGTCCCTCCTCACCGGCGCTGGTTCAGCCCCGCCAGGTTCTTGATCTGCGGGGGCGGAGGGAGAAGGGAGTTAAGTACCGGTGCACCGAGGGAAAACCGCGATTTCCGAGGCACTGAGGCCTTCGCCCAGCCCTGGGGAGGGGAGTGTCTCAGCATCCTGCTCCAAGAGCGGGGATCAGCTGGTGTGCCGAGGGGGTCAAAGGCACCGTGCGCAGTCAGGAGCAGAGGACGAATGCCAAAGGGCTGGAGGAGGGATCGCCCTCGACCCAGCCACCGGCATCCCCCTCACCTGAACCTGCTCTCCGTGGCAGCGGGGCTCAGCTTGGGTTTCTCCCTGCAGCCCCACAGGCACCAACGGTGAATTGAAGCCTCGGAGGCATTTGGTTCACTCATCCCTTTGGCAGAGACCTAGAGAGCTCGGCACCCCTACGCAGCCGCTGCAACCTCTGCACTGGTGAACGTAGGGGGATGATTTTGCCCCAAAAGTGGCTGGCTACAACCCACCCCTCTTCAGAATTGGTCTACTTCCTCCCATTTATCTGTACAGACAGGAGAAACATCTGCTGAAAGGAAACATCCAGACCTAAACTGCAGGGATGCAGTCGTGTTGAGGTACAAGAGCACAAAGAGCAGGGTGGTCCTCGGGTGGGGCATAATTCTGTCACACACAGGTGTAAAAGCAGAGAAAGGCTGAGAAATGCTAAAGATTTGAAACAATTCCACCACAATGGCAGGGGGAGGAGGTAGGAGAAATTCTCGAGAAATGCTTCATACAGTAAAAATTATTTCTAATTTACATTCCAGCCCGTTTGTCTTCTCTGGTAAGCACGTGGAAAATGTATTTCTGATAACAAGGAAATCACTTTGCTGCTAAGTGCAATGGAATTTGTCCAGAAACAGAATCACAGGGAGGCCCTGAAGCCCTTCAAAAAATCATTCCTGGATGCACTAAGGATTGTCTCCTCTCCCAGAGGACATGCAGCTCCCTCTGCATGAACACAAAGCAGTCCAGGAAGCTACCAAGAAGTGAGTGAATCCTTAAGACACTGCAGTCACCTGAAACAGCTTGAGGAAGTCACTCTGCTGTGACTCAGGGACAAGTGTCAC
Source organism: Nycticryphes semicollaris (assembly GCA_013400055.1). Taxonomy (NCBI): domain Eukaryota; kingdom Metazoa; phylum Chordata; class Aves; order Charadriiformes; family Rostratulidae; genus Nycticryphes; species Nycticryphes semicollaris. The sequence goes on along the minus strand of VXBJ01002015.1, from coordinate 100,517 downwards.
CTCCCACACATCCATGGGCGTGCAAGATCTTTCATCAAGATCTCCAGTGCAGGGGCTGGCAGAGGAAGAGATCTCTTGACGAGCGGTGGAGAACATTTTTATTTATTCTGATCACCTCTATCTCATCCCTAAAGCTCACCCTGCAGCTTCAGACTTTATTTTTTATGCTCTATTACAAGTTTTTTCACCCCAAAACAGGGAACTAACCGCAAACTACCCAGAAAATCATCCTTACGTGTAGTTAAGTTACAAAAGACAATTCTTTTCCATGCTGTCCTCTAGATTTGGAAGGAAAAGCATGCTGACATTCAGCATGGAAGGGAACAAAACCAGTTCTGCCCTTACAGCGCTGCTGGTTCCAGCATTACTTACCGTGACTGCAGCTCCCATCAGGCCCTGGACAACTGCTTCTCCAGTTGACTGTACCTAGGTGACACAAGGAGAACGTGACCTCTTGCTTTCTTCTGCAGTTACACTAGTGGCCACCCAAACACAGAGATGTAATGCCCAACAAACACGTATTTGCTACAGAAAGGTGCTGATAGAAACCAAGCACTGCAAACTAATGACAGCCAGAGATAAGAAACGTGGAAGAGATTTCCTGGGAATGTATGTCTCCAAACCATCAGGCCAGTCTGCCAAAGAGAGTGCCTATATGTCATTGTATTAGAAAATACATAAGCATTTATTGCTGTTGAACTGATAGCGTTTATGCATTCACCTGCCAGTACAAGGTGGTCCCTCAGCAGACGTGTGCTCTGCGTGACCGAAAAGCCAGGTCTGTCTGCATATGTATTTGGGGAGAAGGGAGACACTGCATGAAGGACGTAGGCCTGTTGCAGTAAGTCCAGAGAAGGCCACAGAGATGCTCCAAGGGCTGGAGCCCCTCTGCTGTGGGGATAGGCTGAGAGAATTTGGGGGGGGGGGTTCAGTCTGGAGAACAGAAGGCTTCGGAAAAACCTTAGAGCCCATTCCAGTCCCCAAAGGAAGGAAAGCTGGGGAGGGACTCATAATCAGGGAGGGGAGTCATAGGATGAGGGGGAATGGTTTTAAACTGAAACAGGGGAGATTTAGATTACATTTAGAAAGAAATTCTTTGCTATGAGGGTGGTGAGACCCTGGCCCAGGTTGCCCACAGAAGCTGTGGCTGCCCCATCCCTGGAGGTGTTCAAGGCCAGGTCTGACAGGGCTTTGAGCAACCTGGTCTGGTGGGAGGTGTCCCTGCCCAGAGCAGGGGGTGGGACTGGATGGTCTTGAAGTTCCCTTCCAACCCAAGCCATTCTGTGATTTTATGTACACCTCTAATGCCCATAACGTTACCTGATTAGCTGTATTTCCCATGTTCATGGCATCAGCTACTCTGTTTTCCAGGAAGCGCCAAGTGTCCTCGAAGTCGGGGGATGAATCCTGCATCATCACCAGTTCAGTGGTGCTGTAGACACCAGTAAGCACAGCCCGACGAGTGTACCAGTTAAACTGCAAGGGCATGAAATGAGAGAGAGGTGTGATGTTTATGCAGATCAGGAATGCAGCTCACAAAAGCAGACTGGGTAACGGAAAGGTAAAGAGCATAGCAATGACACATTCCTTCCCCATTTAAACTGTGTAACTTGTCCCTGTAAAGCACTGGGCCACCAGCCAACCACTTGACAGCACAGCTCCTCCCATGGCACCACACAGGCCACAAGCACGGCCTCTAAATCTGCTCAACAAAATCCCCAACACCCGCTTCTGTCTGCAAGCAGGCACCTGCAACAGGCAGCAAGGAATTCTCCCTTGCCCAGCTATTCTGTGTGCATGGTGCGGGAGTTCATCTTCCTTTACAGACCGCTAGCAGGCAATGTAAAGTTCTGATTCTAGATCTGGATTCAGGACAAGAGGTAAGGGGCACAAACTTGAACATAAGAAGCTCCATCTAAACACGAGGAGAAACTTCTTTCCTTTGAGGATAGCAGAGCCCTGGTACAAGCTGCCCAGAGAGGTGGTGGAGTCTCTGTCTCTGAAGACATTCAAAACCCGCCTGGACATGTTCCTGTGCAACTTGCTCTGGGTGGGCCTGCTTTGGCAGCAGGGTTGGACTAGATGATCTCCAAAGGCCCCTTCCAACCCCATATTATTCTGTAATTCTGTGATCATTCTGTGATGTGATTAGACGATAAATAGCTGTAGTTAGTACTGAACTTGAGCTGTGGTTGCGGTGTGCACCAGGTACACGTGTGAAGAAACAGAGGACCGAACTGTGCAAGACAGCACACAGAGATGTACCTTTTCCAAACCCTATCACTGAAACACCAGTGCTGGCTGTTGAATCACTGAATACATCAGTGCACTGCTGGCAGCAAAGCTCTAGGATGCATTACAACAACAGGTTACACAATGCAAACATGCACAAATAACTCAAACTCTTCAGTTTTTCCAGTTGCACTTGCATCACTGGCAGACAAAAATATATAAACATTTTTAAAAGTAAGTCTTCAACTTCATTTGCTCCTACTACCTAGAAAAAACACTGGTTGTTCCATTCACTGCTTCAAAGTAACAGAAAAATGAAAACACTGGTATTTACTTTGAAAACACCAGTTGGCTCGAAAGCTCTGCTGTCTGCACCATGACCTGCAAGCTTTGATGAAGGAAGTAACATAAGGGAAGTTGCCACTTGCAGCTGGATCTTTCACCTGTCTGAGATCAAACTCTTTGCACTGATTTTCCTCTTGCTCCAAAAAAAAGCACCTGAAGGGGTCTCTGTGGCACAGACATACCCTTCTGAGCTCCTGGCATTGTGAAGAGGGCTGTGCTGCCACTCACGTTAAGCCCCTTTCCCGGGAAAGGGGGAGCAGGCTTGGCATCCCAGCTTCCCTGGGAAACTCTTTTAACTGGTCAGAAGGTGCAACCAAAAGACAAACTTCAGAACCTCTCCTAATCCCAGTGTCAGACTTCAGGAACAGCTCAGTGCAGACAGACTCTGACATGTTGATTTGACTTTCATAACCCGTAAGAGACTTGCATTTCTGAAGCAATCGCAGTCTCTTTGTTCTCTTCTAGTTTATTCCTTTAATTTTTCTGTCATCTTATTTTTCACTGCAGTAGCTTCTCTTTCATACTTGGATAAAAGCAGCTTATTAAAGTAGTTTGTTAAAATGACTCATTTACCTTTTCCCATCTGTCCCTACATGTATATAAATTAATGTAATTTATTAATTGCTTTAATTAAGGTTATAATTTTCTTTTATTTCCTGCCAGAAAGATGAAAGCTTTAATAAACTACTGGCATTTTTAGGTAGGTTCTTTAAAGGTTTTCAAGTCAAATCTGTTAATGCTACTGTTGGTGGAAGAGGCACACTGCTCACTCACTGAACACTGGAGCAACTTCTAAATCTCAAAATCTCAACAATTTTGTCTGTGTGTTCAAAATAAAAAAGAACACTTAAAAGAGCCTAGGAAAGTAGGTCCTTTTGATTTGCACTAATTTGCATTTAGTCCCCTTGGCTCCTAAGTGTCTCTGGAAATTAGACTTTAGCTTGTAATGAACCTTGCGTGCTTCTGAAAACATATTCCTTATTCAATAAATAAATTGTTTCAAGAAAGACATGGCCCAACACCTACTTCAACCCATCATTTGCTGAAGTGCTGAGGGGTAGAACCTGCTGATCTGCAAAGCACAAAGACTTACATCTGTGGACTGGTCTCCAGCATAGTGCCATATATCATCGATCATGCTGGTGAGGAGGTTGAGGCTGGAAGGGATGTTGTGTGGTAGCAATAGGATGCTCAGAGCCTGCAAAGGAAACACACAGATAAATGCAAGAACATAGCATTAAAGCAGACCAACAATGCTCTGCTTTATTAGCTTTTCCCTGTTGCTGTTGGCTCACCTCCACCTCCCAGTGACAAGTCCTCCCAGCTCTTTTCAGCCCACACCAGTCTTTCCAAGCGGCAGGTTTTGCAGGGAATGTACAGTGTGGTAGCCGAGCTCAGGCCCTGGCCCATACTGGAGCCCGAAGCTCGCCACTCAGCTCAAATGCCACTGCATTGTCTCTCCTGAGTTGCCTCTCCAGGCACAGATATATGGCACAGGCTGAGCTGAGTCACACTTGTGCTGTACTCCTACAAGCAGGGAGTCAAATTTCTCTCTAAATTTGACTTTGAACTCAAAGCAACTACCAAGGGCAGAACAACCAGCCATGATGGCCCTACTGAGATGCTGCAGGCTTTGAACATAGTAACACAATGCCAGGAGAATCACAACCCACCCACATTCTTCACAGACAAGTTATGCTAATCTGGAACAAAAACATGAATCATGTCTTCTATCTCTGCAAAGAGTGGTGGATTCCACTGCCCAGCGGCCAGCAGCAATTCTGGACAACAGAGGCTGACTTTGCAGCCCGAAGTTGGGAACTCTTTGCTTGTTACCAAGGTCACAATTCAGTTCCCTTCTCTCCCCTGGGAAGAAAAGCTTCAGACTTAAATCTGAATTTGGAAGCATGAAGCCCTCTCAGTTCACAGATCCATCCTCAGATTGCCAAGGGGTCATTTGCACACTGGGCAGGCAGCTGCTTGCAACAAAGCAGTAGTTCCACATTTGTGAGCATCAGATGATACTGGTGCAACTGGAACAATGCTGCAAGGAGCCTTGCAATGACACTGCACATAGGGCTGAACAGACACAGGGTAACCCCTGGGGACCTGAGAGGTAGAGTCAGGAATGGAGGTCTGCCTTTCTAGAATTGCAAGAAATAGTTGTTCTAAGGATACTTTTAACTGCCTCTTTCCAAGGGTGGTCTACTCTTCAAGGGTATGAATCATTTGAAACCAGAGAAGGTTTAATTTACAGCTTTGAACTATTTTGTGGAGAGTCTATTCTGAAAGCCACAGGGTGTTTAAAATACACACACAAAAAAAAGAGACCATCTTGATACTCATTTTATACCTGGGGCCATTTATCAATATATGGAATCAGCATCCTCAATCTGGCTTGCACAGCATCTCTCAAGAATTGATCTGTAGGCTTCTTCCTGGGTGAGGAAAACAAAATGAAAATATGAAGAACATCCAAGTTAAATTCAATTCTAAATTTGAAATGTCGATCTCTTGCCTGCCTCAGCAATAGGTAGGCAAAGTATTATGTGTCTTTCATGTCTCTGGTCCAGCCCTTTATCTGGCAAGGTGGTTTTATTTGGGTAAATATTTTTTACTTAAAGTATCCGTGTCCCAGGTGGCCTCTCTCTCTATCCAGTCCCCAAAGTCTGCCAAGAAAGATGTCATTCATATCCAATACTCACTCTGCGTCGCCCAGCTGCACTAGTTTTTGTTCCTGCTCCAGCAGCTCAGACAGCTTGGTGTTGCACTGGGACACAAAGTGCAGGATCAGTTCACTGCCATCACTGTGAAACATCCCTGCAGCAGCAACAGAAAGACCCAGGGTCTGCAGGGAAGGAGGGAGAAGCACAGACCTAGTCATACACTGCTAAGCAGAATCCAGCTAGAAAATACATTGTATTTATTTAATGAACAAAGTTATATTAATTTAAACAAAGCAACGCTGCATTAAACACCTCTTCCTGTATCTGTTTTCCTCTTTTTAGGATCACTATATTGTGCCTTAGTTTAACTCTGACAGGGTTATCCCTGTCAGATAACGCTGGGACGTGTTCCTGACCAGTACCACTTGCTGATTAGGGTGCATCACCCAAGAGTATGTGGGGGAAGCATGCAGGCCCACTGTCTTTGGACGTCAGCTCCATTCAGTTCAACCAGTTCTTTGCTTCTCTCCCCACATACCTTGGCTCCCTCTGCAATGGCTTCTGCAGTCCAGCCATGTTCAGGCACAAACTCCAGCGCTGCTGTGAGGATTCGATGCTGCAGCTGCTCCTCGCTCTCATAGTCCTCAGACTCCTGGCCACCCTGGCCAGTGTAACTATGAGAAGGTATTGTCACAGTGAGGGGAACGTCACCATCAAACATCAGCAACCTGGACTTGCTGCCACCTCTGTGTGCCGGCATGCTTTTGAATTCTGCTTAGCATGAATCTCACCTCCTTTTGTAAAATCCTTCTCTTTCCAGAAAAAGGATTCTTAAACTTTTGCCATGAGAGGAGAAGAAAAAAAGGGAAGGCTCAATCTAGGTACCTACCTGGAGAACAATCAGCCTCAGATTCCCCTTCCTTTATAAAAAAGGGAGCTAACTATAAGCTTTTCCTGCAGGGGCTTTATAGTTACAGGCATGTGGAAAACATATTGTCCGTATCTTTGTATGCATAAATATACGGAAGCAAAGGCTGGCACTTTGCAGACCAGAGAGGTTCCCTCTTGAAAGCAAGTCCCATCCTGTCTTCACAGCAGACAGTGGAATTTGCACTGTCACAGCAAACTAGCTCACTGGCTGCAGCAGTCTGAGGCTCCACTAACTCTGGATCTCATTGTCTCCAAGTTTCAGATGCAAGTTTCAGGAAAGGAAAGCCTTCTGATCCCACTGTCGGCAGGACAGAGATAGAAATAGTTAGTGAGTTACCTGGGGCGAGGTCCCTGAGGTTCCTGTTCAGGCTGGTGATCCGATGGATGTGAATCAAACTGCTGCTGAGAGGAAGATGCGAAGGGCTCCCGCTCATGAGAGACTCTCCTCAGCACGGTTGAGGCATGGAGAGCGCTCTGTGGTGGGCAGAGATGGCACTTGATGACTAAAAGGGAAAGGAAGAGAGTCAGATGTCTCCTTCCAAAAAGAGGAAGCACAGAAAATTCAGGTGAAGAGAGATGCAGTAACCAAGCTGAAAAGAACAGAAATTTGTAGAGATGGTCTTTTTTTTATGCTTCTGAGAAATATCCCTCTGAGACAAGCTCACATTGATTCGATGAAAATAAAGTGGCAATGTTTTGTGAGGAAAAGAACCTTGCAGATGGCATGTACAGCAAATAGAAGGGAGATTCCCAATTTTGGACTGGAAACCAAGCACACAAACAAGCACTGACTCCCGTGCAGCACACCCCCTCTCCTTTTTGCTCCCCAATGAAGGAGAGGAGTTAGACAAAGGTGCCAACCCCTGAGCTCAGGGCTAGATGTAATACCCCAGAGAGTGAGCAGCCTTAACAAATACAACACACTGATTGTGATGCATGTTCCTTACATGACTCAATGCCAACACAGCTTTCAGTTACAGCTATGCTGTGAGGGTTTGTTTGTTATTGAAATGCAATGAAATTTGGGGTTTTTTGGCTGTTTCTTTTTGTTTTTTTTTTAAGAAGCTGGGGTTGCACAGCTCACTTAACAGTAAGACATTACCATCAATACACCACCACCAAACCCAACTCCCCCTTCCACTTCCCTCTCGTGGGGCGGGGAGGTGTGAAGGGCTGGCTGGGCGCCAGGCTCACCAAAGTGCTTTCCTCACACCCGGCTTCGCGCAGCTCCTTTCACCCACCCACCCCAGAGAGACCCTTCGCCGGCCAGACCGCACACCCAAGCAGGCCTCGGCCCGGCTTCCCGGCCTTGGGCCCAAGGCCGTGGAGCCGAGGCCTGCAACCCCATGTCGCCCGCTAACGGCGCCCCGCTTCTGCCCTTCACCTCACCTTCCCCAGCTCCTCCCGGCCCCGTCCCACTCGCCACGGGCAACCACAGCCCCTCCCGCCCCGGCCGCGCC
>VXBJ01002015.1:26986-92067 GCA_013400055.1 Nycticryphes semicollaris | reverse complement strand
ATTCCATCAAGAACATGACTGTGAACGCTTTGGGGGAAAACTCAGCCTTTACTATGACTGAAGGCAGACGTCATGTCACACCTTTGAGGTAGGTTCCTACTTTCTTTAGGCTCCATTTCAACGGATTGATGCAGGGTGGTGTTGCTGTTGATGTAGTTTGGGCTCAGACTCATCTTGAAAGGTTGCAACCTGCTGTTCTGAGAGGAAGGTGTGACTTCGGATTTATTTTTTTGGCACATTAGTTCAACAGCTTATGTATATCTTTTGAGGGTTTCAAGCCTTCTTCCTGGGAACAGTGACTTTTTAGTGAGATTAGTATGTATGTTTATTAGTGTTGCTATCTGTTGTAGTTGCTTAGCTTGCATTGCATATGCATACAAGGCCAGCTGTGAGGCGCTATAAGCTTTAGCATATATCCAAGACCTTCTACTCCTTACCTGGTTGGCAGCGTGGGTTGTGTTAGTGCCAGTTCCTACCAGAGTAACTCAAACATGGTGCAGGGTTATCCCGTTCTGAACTTGTTTGCAGTTTTCAGGAGAGAGGGGTTTGTGACAGTTAGAGCCAGAGGAACAGGGTATCAAACTCCACTCCATGGCTAGCTGCAGGCAACTGAGTTAAATTTGGTACAATGTATCTGTAAGCTATGCTTTGGTGTCAACCTGGTGGCAGTAAGGCATTACCCAGGATGCCTAATGCAATTGATTTTTGGTAGAGACCTTGCTTACAACAGGCTCTCCCAAAGCAAGTGTGTGGCTTGCAGGTAATTGTAGATACACTGGACAACTAGTGTGCTCACCAGTGCTCTCTGTTTTCAGTGGTAATGTTAAATTAGAAAGAAGATAGGTTTGCATTGGATGAACAGAGTAAAAGAGGCTAGGTAATTTGCTTCAGTAGCTGGTGCTGCAATGGGTACAGGTGATGTTGTACTGTTGTGACACTGCTATAATGCAGATTTTCTTTGGATGCTGTCAGGAATAGTCTTTCATAAATATTAGTGCAGACAGGTTTCTCAAAACTGTCACTTCTGTTCCCCTCCTCCCTCTGTGTAATTGCTCACCCAGCACCGCTAATGATGAGTTGAGAGAATCTCAATCTGGAATGCCAGGAATGCCAAAAGTTAAATATTTTTCTTATGAACTGGAAAAGCAAAATCTACTAGCTCATGTTCTGAGTAGGAGAGACAAGACAGTGTTTAATGTCAAATAGTTGTTACTAGTATGTGGAAATCCTGTATGCCTCTATTCAAAACTTTAAGGAAAGTAGGTAATGGGTTTTTGTTTTGGTTGGGTTTTTTTTTTCTTATTAAGCATGGCTTGCAGTCTACCTACAAAAATACTCTCTGAACCTAGAGAGAAGCTGAATTATGTCCTTAAGTGTCACTATTTCTTAATGTCATGTTAACGCTTAGCTTGTGGGAACTCTGTGCTGCTTGTCTCCAAAAAATACTCCCCATTTATTAAAATAAGTCAATGCTCTATGATTAAGTCACAGTCCACAGGGGTCCATGCTACGCTTGGCACTTACCCTTTCTTTCATTGTCCCCGTGACCCGTTCCTCTATTTGCCCCTATCAGGTTTGCTGCTGCTGCAGAAATGGGCGAGTACGGAGTCACACCAGGTCAGCATGTGGCCATCATCTGGGACAGCTCCTCACCAGCTGAAGCCCTGAAGGATTTGGTGGAGAAAATTCAAGCACTGGTGGGAGCTGATAGTCGTGTCGCTGTGGAAAATGTTAACCAGCTGTTTCAGTGTAAGAATGAGCTTAATTTCTCACTTTTGTTTAGAGGGAGAGAGTACTTCTGTTGCATGAGCTGACACCTTCCTTGGTTTGTAAGCCAGCTTTAAAACAATAGCACCTACTGCTAAGTCTTACCACTGGCAGTAGGGCAAAGAAAGTGATAAACCCTGGTCATGCTTCCTGTGACTGGTGTCTTTAACCAGTTATTGCTGCCATATGCATGCATGAGAGATGAGGATGGGGGTGGAACAGATGTATTAAACAAAGCTCTCTGTGTGTAAGTCTAGAGTTGTACCATCTTGCCTTTTCTTTCTTTTCAGCTGCCCACAGGGAGTCCAGTTTTGATGTAATCCTCTCTGGTGTGGTACCAGGCAGTACTGCACAGCACAGTGCAGAGGTGCTGGCAGAAATAGCTCGGATACTTAAGCCAGGGGGCCGTGTTCTCCTGAAAGAACTGGTGGTTACAGAATCAGGTGAGAGAATCCTCATCAGCCTTGTTTTCATGGCAATGTAGCAATTCTTGTGAGGATTAGGCTGAAATGGAACGGACAGGAACCCTGACTGACGTTCAGAGATCTTCAGTTCTACTAACCTGAATAGCAAGGTTTTTATCCCATGTTTCAACTGGTAGCTGTCAGAGATGTTTGCAGTCACTCTCTTCCTATAAAAAGGGCTGCATATGCTTGTTCCTAAACTACATTGAAAAGCTTAGTGGTCACTGGTCTTCTCATAGGGTGCCTAATAGTTGCAGATGTGCTTCTGAAGTGATGCTAAAAACAGCTGGCAAATGTCAAGAGCAGCTGTCCCAGCAGCCAGGTGAGAAATAGTTATCCAGAAAAGGTAGAAGTGTTTGGACTAGGTTTTTAACAGTAAAGCCAGAGCACCTGCCATGAGACAACTGCAGGAGCACACAAAGTGGTGAACACAAGATTACTGCTCTGTCTTGTACACGACCTGCATTCAGACCTTGCTGGCACAGGGATCTGGTTCAGCCTGGAAGTGGGAGATAATATGCCACCTGATAAGAAAAGAAGCACCTTTGCTCATGGTGTTTCTCTTGGCACAATCTACAACAGTGAAAATGGTGGTGTAAGTGGCAGCAAAAACACCTTCTACAGCTAGGGAAGATGTGTGAACATTTTGAAGCTTGCACTCACTCAATGGTGCGAGTGGTACCTTAGGAGCAGGGGGTAGCATTTCTGGGACAGAACAAAGAACGTGTGAAGTCTGGATTAGGTGTGGTTTATTTTCTCCAAAATAATATCTTACAGGATGGGATTTGGTGGACTTGGAATAAAATGCAATTGGGACTAGCAAGAGATGGCAAATGGGTTCTGTTCAGCACAATCCTGTGCCCAAGTGAAGAAGCCTGTAATGAGTTTTTGATTAACAGTGATTGTAGTAGTTTTTGCCTATGAGACTAAGGCTTTTGAGTGTTATGTTTCTGAATGTAATGTTCATTTGGGAGTCCATGTTTTGAAAACTTCATGAGTTTTTCACTTTAATATGTGAAAGTATTTTGGGGGATTTTGTTGTTTGGGTTTGGGGGTGAGTTTTTGTTTACTTTTTTTGGTGGGTTTAAATTGGGTTGAGGAATGTTTTGGCATATATAGGACAGATCTGGAGCCGGGATGGCTTTTGTGACCCCAGGCTGTTATTTTCATGAACAAGTTAAGCTTCTTGTGCTTTTCTGGTTTGTTCCTGCTGTCAACTGGAAAGGGATCCATTTTAAAGCAGAGGTTTGGGTTGAGTACTTATTTCTAAAGCTCTTACTCTTCCAGGTTTGTCAGTGTTTTCTCAGCTTTCATGTTTTCCAGGAAACAACAGTAGAATCAAGACAGCAGCCAAGCTCCCCGTAGCGCTGACGCTCTCCGGGTTGGTGGAAGTGAAGGAGGTATGTGTGCACAGACTGCTTCCAGAAACTCCATCCTGCAGTTACCTTGAAATGTAGATGGCAATTCCTGGGAACTTGCTGGGTGACAAGGTGTTTAGCTACCCTGATTTACTGTAAATGTGCATGGGTGCTGCATGCCACAAACTTTGGTTACTGCATAGTTAGTGTTTTTATTTAGGATTGAAAATAGCAGTTGGCTGTGTTCACTGGAATATTTGACTGGGTGCTGAAATAAGAGGTTTTGCATGAGGTTAATCTAAAAACCTTAACATTGCAGCTGCAAAAGGAAGTGTTGACCCCAGAGGAGGCCCAGTCGGTTCAAGAGCATCTGGGTTACCAAGGCAATGACCTCCTCATTGTCCAGGTAGAAGGCAAGAAGCCCAATTTTGAAGTGGGGTCCTCAAGTCAGCTCAAGCTTTCCTTTGCCAAGCAGCCTGGTCCTTCAGGTAGGGAGTGGTACATGCTAAATGTCTGGATTGTGTGCCTCTTGGGACAAGCATCCACACAGGGAGACAGCTCTAGGATGGGTTGTTCTACAGTAAAAACCTGTGAAGTGGGGCGTTCCAAGTTTGTTTGAACTCTGTTGGGAGCAGATTGGGTAAAGGCTGGAGTAACTGCTATTTCTTCCTTTGTTTTTGGCTCCAGGAAAACCCTCTTTGGACCCAGCCACTGCCAAGCTGTGGACGCTCTCTGCCAATGACATGAATGATGAAGAGATGGTATCTGATCTCATTTGTGAGGCTTTACTGTTGCTCCTTCTCCCTCCTCTTCTTTCCTACTCTAAAATAGGTTCAGTCATACCTCTTGGGAAGCTTTACAACTTAAGCAGGAGAAAAGCATCCACAGGGCAAAATATCTCATCTACTGTGTGAGATCTTGAGAGCCTAGAGGTGTGGTGAGGGGGTAGAGGGGACATGGATAAGAGGGCACAGATGCAGCACTTTCACACTGGCACTACAGATTTCTTTGAACGTAACACAGCAATGTTATTCCCTACTGTCCTGCATGTCATTTTCCGTGTTTCCTGTATGTTTTCAGGATCTTTTGGACTCTGATGAGCTGTTGGATTCAGAGGATTTGAGAAAGCCAGATCCATCATCCCTCAGAGCTCCGTCCTGCAAAGAATTAGGCAAAAAGAAAGCCTGCAAGAACTGGTCAGTGCTGGGATTAGTATTGGTGAACCTTTTAACTGTAACATTAAATCCTTAGAGTTGGATGGATTTTAAAAAAATTGTAGACCCTTGCTGTTTTTCAGAGCATAATTCTCTTAGTTCATGTCTTTTCTTAACTGTTTGACTGTAAATCCAAACACGATGAAAATTAACTAGCCACACCAAAACTGCTACAAATTACCATCCTGGTATGATCAACAGTCTTGAAGATAAAGACACACCCTTGGCTAAAGCCCTGGTTGCTCGGATTTCAAGGAGAACTAGCACACGTGACAAGTGCTCTAGAGTCATTTCTCAGTCAGTTTCAACTTGAGGAGTGTGTTTCAACACTTGTTACACCAACCACACTGTTAAGGATCAAAGCGAAGAGCATGAGAGTCCCAGAGTTGGCTGGGTCACGTGATAAAGCGTGGGCTGTTGTGTGTGAGTAGGGCTTGAATGAGTGTTGATAACTCACAACCTTTAAGCAGAAAGATGCAGGTGACTTCTTTATTTTTCTCCAGCACATGTGGCCTGGCTGAAGAGCTGGAACAGAAGAAGAACTCACAGCCCAAATCCGCCTGTGGAAATGTAAATAGTCATTTTTGTTTCTATTCTGTGGTTTGCAGTAAGTAATTTGTGTCTAAGAGTAAGTAATTTGTGTCTAAGAACTGTGTTCTCTAGTGACTGCTGTCTAAGCTGGCTTACTATCCAGACACTGCTTGTGTAGCTTCTGCAGAGCTTCAGCCTGTTGTCCTGTGCCCACACGCTCTGTACCAGTGCTGTCTGTTCCAGAGCAAGTGCTGTCCTTTAAGGAGTCAGAGTGAGCAGTGAACCTTTACCTGCCCACACACATGCTAACTGGTGACCTGCTCGGGGAAGATCACCTTACAGGAGTGGAAGGGGACCTTATGATGGTCAGGAGGCTGATCTGCTATCTGTGCTAACTGGACATGGGTTGAGAGGGAGTAGAAGGGAAGCAGTTTCTGTGCTGATACAGGCTGAGGAGTGTGTCATCTCTTAAGCTGCAAAAACTGTGTCACAAGGGGAGAGAACTGAAAGTTGCCTCTGATGACAGAAGATGCTTGTCTTCCTCTTGTCAGTGCTACCTGGGGGATGCGTTCCGCTGTGCCAGCTGCCCTTACCTGGGGATGCCTGCCTTCAAGCCTGGGGAGAAGATTCTCCTGAAAGAGAACCAGCTGCATGATGCCTAACGAAGATGCCTCTGGATACCCTGTGAGGACTCCTCTGCTTTTCCATCAGTCTGAGGTTCTTCCTGAAGTCCTCCTCATCCTTTCAAACTCATTCTCTCCAGTCCTTGCGGGAAGGGGCATTGTGGGCACTGACACAGCTGTGAGCTCATCACTTGTAATCAACCTTGGGCTACTTGAGAATATTTGGTGACAAGTGGTCTCCTATGTATTCACGTTATGCCTTGTTTTATCTGGCTTGACTTGATACTGGGATGCTGGCCATCACAGCATGTCCCACCAGCAGAGGGAAGTAGAATCAAGTATCAGGTTCATGTGCTTGTGGATGGACTTGTGCTTCCCAATGCCCATGTCCTGCACCTCTAATTTTCCTTGATTTTCTCTGATGAATCAGCAGCTCTGGCTCCACTTTCAAGGTGACACTGGGCTCCTTCTCTCTCTGAAATCCGAACGAACCGGCAGTTCCTTACCTCATGAAGGTGGCTCAGCAGCTCCTGTTGCAAGTCAGGAGCAGTGAGTAGGCTTAGCAGTCTGTGCTCTTAGCAGCGCTAAAGTCTGGCAGGCATGATGAATTTCCAAGTGTTTTGGGAGCCAGCCCATGGTATCCCCTACCCCCCACCTATTTCCATCAAAATGACAAAGAATCCATCCCACTGAGAAAGTGAGAAGGCTCCTGCCCTTAAGGCAGGGAGCAAATTAAAGGAGGTCTGTCCTGTCCTCCCCCGTCTTTCTGCCCAACAAGAGCTGATAACACAAGGGCAATCTGAGCCTGTCAGCTCATGGTAGTTACCAAGTGAGTTACCTGCAGTGTCCAGTAAGTAAGAACATAGCAATAACTTAATTTCTAGATGATGTGGTCACCGTCTGTTCCTGCTCCATGAAATATTTTATTTATTTGCGTAATTAGCGCTCGTGAGGCATCAGCTCAAATACAGGATGAGGGAGCTATTTGCATTTTGTGCCAGACTTGCTTCTCACTCTGGGAGGGAGAGGAGGAAAACCCAAAGCCAGTGTCTTGGTGGGGATTCCTTGGTTTGGAGCTCTTGCTCTATGGGATGTGACTGCTTGTAGTTGTGCTACCATAGTTACACACTCAAAGAGGGAGCTGGGATATAAGGCTGTTCTGTTCTTGAAATAAAAGTGACCAACAGCAAAGCGTCTAAGGCTGGTATTGGTGGCATTCTAAGCACATCTCTTCTTTTTCTCAGCCTCTTGGGGATTTCTGGAACCATTTAAATCTTGGGTGGCGTCTTGGAGTTCTCCATAAATTGTTCCACTGAAAACATGACTCAAATATGTGATGCCAACTGGAACGAACAGAATCAGGCTGCCTAAATTAACTTTCTTATTCAGTCTAGATTTCAGAAGGAGGCCTTCTCCTGGCTGAGTGGGGAGAAGGCGGCCTGTAGGGAGAGAGGGGAGGGAGTCCCCAAGATTTGCAAAGCACATTGTGTGGTACTGGGAGCCAGAGGGGAATATCAGGGACTGGTGGGAGTGGAGACCTCTGAGAACTTGTAAGTAGAGGGGCAGCTGTCCTCCAGCAAGAGCACAGCTTTCCCAGACCCCTTCCTCACCCAAGTCCCTGCCTCTGTCATCAGCTCCAAAGGAGAACTCCAAAGGAGCTGCGAATCTTGTGATAAAACTCCCGTCCAACAAATCCTGTGAGCGCTCCCATCTAAGGAAACGCACAACTATGACCTTTGGGAATTTTACTGGCTGTTTTCAGCCTCGCTTATGGCAGCAGATCAGATCTCTGCATGTCCCCATGAGAAGGGTCCCTGATAAAGGCAGCCCTTAACCTGAGCTCTGCTTTCCTTTCGGTAGTCCCTTAAGCCCCCTTCCCTTGTCTGCCAGAGCCTCCNACCTCCTCCCACCCCTAGTCCTTGTATCTGGCCACCCACCTTGTGCCTCAGAGGTGGCACTTGTCCCTGTTGGGGGAGCAGGCTCAGGCTGTGCCTAGAACAGAATGGAATATTTCATTTGGAATGGACCTACAGGTGGGTATCTGCCTGACCAATTCAGAGCTGACCAAGATAAAGCCTGTTATTAAGGGTCCAAATGCCAAATTTGAGACATCCACCGCCTCTCTAGAAGCCTGTTCCAGTGTTTCACCACCGTCTTGGTAAAGAAATGCATCTTCATATCTAGTCTGAACCTCTCCTGGCACAGCTTTGAACCATTCCCACTTGTCCTATCACTGGATCCCAGGGAGAAGAGCTGGGCGCCTCCCTCCCTTGCTGCTGGGATGGTGGGAAGGGGTTGAAAGGACTCACTGAAGTAGGATTAACTGAATCAGCAGATTCGGTTCTGGTCCTGTTGTGCTGTTACGCCAGCTCTTCAATGGTGATTTGTCGCGGTTTAGCTTCAGACAGCAACAAGGAACCATGTGGCAGCCGTGGTCTCTCAAGTCCCTCCTGAGCCGTGAGGGGAAAATCGGAAGAAAAAGGCAAAACTCGTGGGTTGGGACAAAGGCAGTTTAACAGAACAACAAAGGGAACAAGAAAGCAGTAACATGGATAGAGAAGTATATAAACACAATTCCGATACCACCGCTCACTGCACCCCTGGAAGTCCCCCCACTGCACACCACCCCAGCATCCTGTCCTCCCCTCTCCCTGGCCAGCTCCCAGCTACTCCCTGGGCATGGCTCACATGGGATGGAATACCTGTGTCTCAGCTAGATGCTGGGGAGAATTAACCCTATCCCTCCTGGAACCAGCACAAAATTCTATGGGGGTCTTCAGTGGGCACTTCAAACATGCCGTGCAGCAGAGTTACGTCGCTGTGACTTCATTTTCAGCGAAGCTTCTCTGTAACTGACCTGTTCCCATGTTCCTCTGAACTCCTTGCTGCAGACAGGTGAAGCCACCCTCTCTCCTGGTGACCTGGGTTGAAAACACAGCACTGGGTAGGGCCCATGGAGAGAGTGGAACTGATCTGCACACTCACATCTCAAATGGGGCTGCTGCGAGCAGAAAGGGCTAAAAATCACACCACTCTGGCAGGAAGTGAGCTGTGCACACGCGTGTGTGCTGAACTGGGGTCTCCAGTGCCTGCTGCCTTTGGCCAGGCCCTTGAGACCGTGCTCGATCTGCCACTGACTGTCTTCCATCATTCCAGCTGTGGACTTCCTCCTTTGTCACCGCCTTTTTCTTTTGGGGGACTCCATCATCCATCCCCTCTGAAAGCATCACCACAGCACTGCAGGCAAACGGGGCACACAAGGGCTGGGCACTGCAAAGGCGAGTGTTGGCTTGTCCCCTCCTGGGTGGCTGTAAGTCCATCCCTCTTCCCTTCCGGGCTCATTTTCAGCCTTATCCTCTCAATTGTTCCTCCTCCAAGCCAGGGCCCAGGGCAGCCTGGGGGATCCCACCCGCATCAGGATGGGATTTGGGACTGGGACATCTAGACAAGAGTGGCCAAGGGCACAGGATTCAGTCCAGGACTGTCACCATAGAAATTCCCTCACCTCGCCTCTTCCTATTTAAACTTGTGCAGCACAAAGATGACAGATGTGGGGTTTTTTTTCTAGCTGCAGAAGCACAGAAAGACATCCAGCCATCCAAGGGGGTCTTTTGGCCAGCTTTTCTGCTCCACTGCCTCCCTCCAGTGGCTGCTCCAGCTCAGAATTGCCTGGCTTTCGTCCTCCCAGCTTTGCGGACTCTCACATGCAGCAGAGCCCCCCGTGCCACCAACTTGTCCTCCCCAGCACCACTGGAACCAGTCCTGGATAGCATCATCTTGGGGACACAGAAATGGTCTAATTTACAAAAAAGGGGAATTAAAATAATCAGAGAGGCTCCTCCAGCCCTCCACAGAAGTAAAACTGAAACAGAATGAACTACACTGTTTTTTCAGGGGGCTGCAAGTGCTGTGTCATGGAGCTGAGTGTCATTCCTCTTGTTCCTCTTGACGGATTAGATCAGCAGCTTTCTTCGGCCTTCTCCCCCTGCCTCTCTTAGCATCTTCTGAATGCCCCATTTTACCCTGGAGCCTGCTCAGGAGACACTTTCTAGAACCATTCATGGAGAAACACCCCAGTGCATCTACCCCTGCTCTGTACTCGCACCCTGGTGTTAAAGGAGGAGCTCTGCCTGGGCGTTCACGCACTCTTCACACTGGCGCACACAGACACACTTGCTCCTGGGTGCTCTCCCTCCTCCTTCAGGCTCCACCCTTGGTTTCTCACAACAGTCTCAGGCATTGGATTTTATAAAATAATTTATTAGAAGGTCCAGCACAAAGACAGCCCCAAAGACAGGGGCCCTCAGTGAAGAAATCACCCTTGTGGTCCACACACCTGCCCCTCACGCACCCTTCGCATGGAATCCACATGTCTTCTAGTCCAATGGTGATTTTTGGTCTGGGGTCTTCTAACTCACTGGATTCTTTTAACATCTCCTTGGATTCTTTTCATGTGTCCAGGCAGGCTGGTTCTTCTCTGGTTGATTTGTAGTTTCAGCCAAGGATTGGAGCTTCCATATCTTCTGGTTCATATTCCTTGTATGTCTGCACTTGCTGGCAGAACATGGAGAGCTAAAGAGTCTCTGGCTTGGGAGAAAAACTACCAAAACACCAGTGTGATGTGAGCATCTTCCCTACACTAAAAGACTAAACCCAGCACCGTACCAGCTGCTGAGAAAATTACTAAGGAAAATATCATGACCTACAGGCTTCAGCAAATCTAGCTGCTCATGCTAGGTAGAGCTAAGCAAATAGCACAAGTCACACCATATTATAATCCTAATCAATTTATTCTAATTAAAGCTTATTTATTTTTGCTAAACTACTAATAGCCCTCAATATTGGGATGTTGCCTTGCATGGCTTCAACTTGGAGCTGTGGAGCTCAGCACTGGCATGCATTTCCTCCCCATGAATTTGAGCTGCTGCTTTTCCTCCTGCTGGAAAAAGCATGGCCATCTTGGTGGCCTCCAGAGACCCATGGGTGCAAAGACCAGCAAGCTCTTCATTGCATCTTTGCAGCTTGCTTTATACATGCTACTTTGCTCGTAAAAAAATGTGATGCCTGCTTGTAACTTTCCTTGCTGGAGAAATTGGGTCTCCTGCATGAGGAGGAGATGCTCTGCAAGACAGGGAGGGAGGTATGCCCTCTGCATAGCAGGAAATGAACTCTCCTTGGGCCTGGCCCTGACATCTCCAAGAGCTTTGGAAGTGTTGAAGTCCAATGAACTTGCCAGCAGAAATTTGATTAATCACCCAACGAATTACCTGCTCTTTTTCCCACGGCAAAGTGAAGTTGGTGTCTTCCTCAGCCTAAGCCATTTTCCTCTCTCAGTGTCTTCCCCTTCTGACTCTTCTGGTCTCTCCTTCTGTTTCTCTACTGTTTCCTTGCACTTCTCTCCTTCTGTTCTTTCCCTAATTCTCTTCTGTTTTCTCTCTTCTCTTTGCTGGCCGCTCTCCTTCTCTTTTTCACACCATCCACCTACACTACAGTCTTTCCCCCCTGCTACCCTCACCATCCCCATCCCTCCCCATTCTTCTTCTTCTGCTTCTTGCCTTATTATTTCTTTTTCCTTTTGGTCTTTCTGGGTTTTCCCACTGTGACCTGGGTCACATCCCTGTTCTTTCCCTTGTGCTGCTCTTCCTTGTGCAGGGAGAACAGTGAAGGTCAAGACTCTCCTGTGTGCTCCGGCACAGCTGCAGCTTTGCTCAAGATTTTGTATTCTGCAGGAGCAGTTGTCCACCAGTTCCCAACATCACTGTAACAAGGGGTGTGAAGCATGGGACCGCATTGTGCAGTATCTCTCAGGGAGCTGCAGAGACCTGCACCCCCTGTTACTCCTTCTGAGATTGAGTGACTCCTCCATGCTCTCCCCAGGTGCCCACTGCTACAATTATGCCCTAAAAAAATCCCCAAACTGGGAGAAGCAGCATTTTTACTTGTCTTTCTCTGCCTGACTCATGCTTCCTCGGTGCAATGAGAAGAGCTTGTGGGGCAGCGAGGGCATCCTCTATGCTCCGGGCACAGAAACCCATCATGGACATCTAGCCCACCTGCCATGAACACACCTGGGGACAACAGGGACAACATGGAGGTGGCATGTATGCATTTGGGGCAAGAGGGCATTGCATGTATTATTACTTTATCTTCACACATTTCCTTAACCATTTGTGATAGGATCTTTCTGAGAACTCAAGTTTGGAAGCTTAGCTCTGGCTGAACTGCTTAATCTTTCTAAAAATAGTCGATGGACAAAGACGCTGTCCGCACTCTTCCTGCTCATACTTGCAAAAGCCACCAAGATCTTGAGAGATTGTTCCAGTTAGTTCCTTAAGCAGCCCTGCCTGCGTTTCTTCACCTCCTGCTCACTTGTATAACTGCTCCAAGGCAATTCCACTCTCCTTTCCGGGCACTGTTTGTTAGGTCCCTTGTTAAAAACATTATTCCAGGCCTGACCACACTAACCTTGGTCGTAAGAGAGGATGCAAAAGCAGCAGTATGAACATCCCAGCTTTCTCCACCTCACCCGTTCATGACTTTTTCGGGGTGAAACAATGGGCCCAACTTTTGCTTTTCCTTCCTCTTCTTTTTAAAACAGTTGAGCAAATGCAGAACCTTTCACAGTCCTTGTTATTCTTAACTCATGTTGCACCTTAGTTTTCTGATTTTGTATCTTCAACCCAGTGATCACGTCATTCTACTTATGTCCTTTGTTTTTTTCCTTCCTCGTGGCCTTCTCTTGTGGCCAGTGAGGTGCTGAAGAACTTATCTGCAGCTACATTTGGCTCCTCTTGCCAAGCTTTTTCTCTTACCTCAGTAAGTGATAACTGGCAGCCAAGGGTTTTAATACAAGTCTCATGTATCCTGCTCAGCTCTTCTTGGAGCCATGAACAGTCTCTCTTAATTTCTTTTTTTTAATCCTTTTCTCCTAAAAATAACAACATTGGTCATTTCATGCTGTAGGAACATGAGAAGGGCTGTGCCCAAGAGCCACCCAGCCTGGCTAAATAAAATCATAGAATCATTCCAGTTGGAAAAGACCCTTAAGATCATGGAGTCTAACCATTAACCCAGCACTGCCAAGTTACCACTATCCCATGTCTCTCAGTACCATGTCTGCCCATCTTTTAAATACCTCCAGGAATAGCAACTTCCTTGGGCAGCCTGTTCCAGTGTTCCAGTGTGACACCCCTTTTGGTGAAGAAATTTTTCCTAATATCCATCCTAAACCTCCCCTGGCATGACTTGAGGCCGTTTCCTATTGTCCCATTGCCTGTTCCTTGGGAGAAGAGACTGATGCCCCCTGGCTACACCCTCCTTTCAGGCAGTTGTAAAGGGTGAGAAGGTCTCCCCTCAGCCTCTTTCTCTCCAGGATGAACACCTCCAGCTTGCTCAGCTGCCCCTCATGAGACTTGTGCACCAGCAATGTTGCCCTTCTCCGGACTCCAGCACCACAATGTCCTTGTTGTGAGGGGCCTAAAACTGGACACAGCACTTGAGGTGGAGCCTCACCAGTGCCACGTGCAGGGGGACGGTCACTGCCCCACTCCTGGTGGCCACATTGTTACTGATATAGGCCAGGATGCCGGTGGCCTTCTTGGCCATCTGAGCACACTGTTGGCTCATATTCAGCTGGCTGTCAATGCAAAAGTGGCCAGCAGACTCCCCACCCATCCCTTGTTGGACTTTTGCCCTGCTCTAGCCTCCTTGGCTGCCCCACATTAGGAAGGGGTGGGATGGCCATCCTCATGTCCTACCTAAGCACAAGCGATGGGTCTCCTTGTCTCGAGGATGGGGTGGGAGCTGGGTCTGTTCTAAGCCAAAACCTACGGACCTCCAGGCACATAGATTAGAAACAGCCCCCAAGGAGTGATGGGCAGTGAGATGTTCTGGAGACCCTCCATCTTGCTTCCTTTCTGTGGCCAGGAAAAGACCTGGCACATCTTTGTTAAACCCCAGTTCCTCCTCCAGGAGCTGCTGCTGAGGTTTTGTCTGTGTTTTGTACCTGCCCATTTAACTTAGGCCTTCCCTCTCCAAGCTGGAGTATCCCTACGGATTCCCTTCCATCTGCTCCTCCATGGTTGCAGGTGCCCAGGAGGAAGCTGGCAAGGTTGTCCTGCAGTTTGGTGGAGCCTGGTTCTTCTCTGTATCTCTGGGCAGCATCCCCCAGCACGCCTGATGCTTCGATGAGCCTCCCTGGTTTAACACTTTTGACCCTCACGTTCCAGCCCCTTTTCCACAGGTTGCTTCCCCCAAACACTGGAGTTTTTTTCCCCAATTTTTCCCTTTCTGTAGCCCTTGCCTGTGTCTTCCTGGCCATACATGACCTGAGCTCTGCCTCCACGACACCTGGAGCTCCACCATCACTTTGGGGATGTCTCCTACTGGCAGCTGCTCTGAAACTGGACTGAGTGGGGAAATCAGAAAGTCTCCAGGGCTTGCTGGCTATTCCTGATGGACTTAACAGTCTCCATCAGCAGAATGCAGTGGAAATACTGAGGCAAAAACATTTTGTTTTATATATATATGTATATATTTAAACAAATTACAGAAAAGCTCTACATACATCAGGACATCTGGCCAATCCGGTTATGAAGCAGATGTACACAGATCACTGCAGCAAATTATGCCATTCCATCCTTGCTCCTTGTGTTTCAAGTGAATGAAACCAGAGCAAGGTCAACCCATGTCACAGCAGGTGCCTGCTCTGGAGAAAATCCACATAACTGCTCCAGGATTTTTGCAGCACCCAGAGAACCTTCTCATGGCCAATCCACCCAGCATGCCCAACACCAACTGGACACTAAATGCTTCCTGAACCATGGTGGCCATGCAGTGCATGGTGACATCGCTAAAACATGGAGCAAATTACAAGAAGAGCCTGTTGGTGACTAGAGACCACGAAAGGAGTTGCTGAAGCTTGGCAGTGCTTGGAGCTACGTGACAGCAAGGACAAGAATGGCTGGAATAGCACTGTCCTCACCACAGGAGATGGCTTCTTCCAAGGGACCGTAAAGCACAATGGTGCAGCCATTTGAGGATAAATAGGTGGCTTTAGTTGCCAAGATTGCACTTCCATATGAGCTAATGCCTACTTTTGGGGGATGATGACCCCAACAGGGTACAGCAAGCTGCTCATCCCTCCCTTCTCCTTTATTTGCTTTCTTCCTTGGGGGACACATCCACTCCTGCGCTGGCAGCACTGGCATCCCCACCACTCTGCTTTCGTTGCAGTGGCTTGATCTTGGTATAAATGACATCGGAGAAGGTGGGTTTTGTCTCCTTTTCAAACTCCAGGTTAGCATAAGTCAGCTCCTCGGTCACTGTCACTGGGGCTGCCTGCAAGGGAAACAGCAATGAGAAGCCCTGGTTTTACCTTCTCCACCTCCCCTGCTAGCTTTCTGCCACTGGCACAACTATTATTTGCACTGCCCAATCATTATCCAGCGTACTCAGAGGTGCCACCTATTCAGAATGTTGTAAGCTCCTATTTAGTAGGAACTAATAATAAGTGTTCAGGACCACGTTTTCAGAAAGCATACCTGATTTTACCCTGAAATCCCTTCAACAGCCAGTGGTGTGGGTTGGTTTTTTTTTAAGAGAGAGAAGGAAACAACACATGCAAAGTGCTCCGTGGCTTACCGTGTTCTGCTGATCCCCCTCCGCCACTTGCATGGCTATGAGCTTTCCTGAAACAGGAAATGTAGTTTAAATAGTAGTTAAAATAATTATAATGATCATTAATTTAAATAAAGAAGACATGTGCATTGGTCCTGATTTTGTTGGAAGAGAGGATGGTCTCTGGGGCTGGCTGGCTCTGAAAATGGGCAAGGAGCAGGAGGGGAGGGGTTAACAAGGATTTAAAAGTCCTTGGAGGGGCTGAAGAGCTCTGAGCTGGACACTTCAGGAACTGTAGAGATGTGCAGGACCTGTTTCACTTGCATCATGGCTTCTGCCATAACTGGGCTCTCACCAGCAAGTGGCCAGAGGTAAGGGAGGGGGTGAACCTTCTGCCCACCTTGGCACAGCTTGTCCAGGAGGACAAACTCACGCAGGGAACATTGAGCGAGCAGGAGCAGTAGGATATTGAAGATGGACAACTCCAAAGCCTGGGCTTGTCCAGATCAGCAGGTGAGGAGATGCCAAATGGCTCCCACAGGAGACTTGGCGTGGGTTTAGCCTTACCTTTTCTGTTCTTTTGGAACCGCCACAATAGAAGGCAAATTATCGGCATGTAAAGAAGTGTCCCAGCTGCTAAGCCGAAGAGGATACACAGTAGAAACTTGACTCCTGTGCATACAAACATCACAGAGGCACTTGTGAGCCACCATCCCATTGTGCAGGGCCACATGCTGCCACTGCCTCTTCAGGAGGGGATGTTCTTTTTCTAAGCTTGAGCTTCCAGACCCCAAACCACCTGTAGCCCCCACAGCCCCAGGCTGATGACAAAATCCTGTGGGGAATGGTCTCCAAAAACTCATCTGGGAGGTGGTTGGAGAATTGGAGTGCTTTTCCAGCATCACAGCCTTGATCAGTGCCTACCCCAGTTTGCCAGCATCTCCTAACTACTCACCAGAAAACATCGGAATCTGTTTTCCCCCTTGCTGCTCATTTTGCTCTCCTCGTGGCTGGGTGTCTTTCTCAGTGACATTCATCTGAGGTGCCCCAGGGTCACAACCTGGAAAACAGAAACACAAGTAAGAGGCTGCCCAAAGCCAAAGGACATCCTGTTCCCTGCTCTGCTTTGGGGCAAGGACCTGGACTCCACAAGCCTAGCTGACCTGCTCCTGCCACCACAGCTCCAGACACCTCAGCTGATATGCCACAGCTGGAGTACGGGACAGACCTTATTTCAAAGACCCAATGGCCAAACAGCTCCATGAGGGGATGAATCTGCCAAAAGAGCTGTGCTGCAGCAGCCCCTCCGGTGCCCAGGATGTTTTCAGGGGAAATGGCAGGCGGTACTGCAGGAAGCATTCATCCAATCATCCTTCTCTGCCCATTCATCACCCACAAGGAAATGGAAGTGGTGCCACTTACTGGGAACTGTCCCTTGCATGCCATTTCCAGTGTAGGTCAAGCTTAATCTTGTGATGGACACTCTACACCCACAGATTCCTGTGTTGGCTGCACACGTGCTGGGACTGGTACAGTTTTTTCCTAGAGCCATGGTGTTGATTTGATTCCCCACCTCCAGATCTGCAGGTTTGTACCACTCCACTGTGAGATTCTCGAGCCAAATCTCAAGCCTGCACTCCATGGTGGTGTTTGACTCTTCTGCCCGGCTGGCTGTCCCCACAGGAAAGAAAAGTATAATTGGTAAGTGAAATGTAGGTCGTATCCATGACTTTGCATGGGTCATATCCCACTGGCATGTCACTCATGAAAGACACAGTGAAGTAACTGTCTACTCCTCCAGCAGCTACTCTTCTTTTCCAAATGCAGCTGCTAAATGTTCCTCAACATTAATTAGTGCCAGCCAACGCTGTGCAGTGCCCAAGCAGTGCTGTGTCTCAGAAGGGATTGAAAACATGTCAGGATCAGGAGGAAAACCTCCTCCTCCTGCAACCTAGGTGGAAGGGTCTTCTGGCACCCAAGCAGGATGTGCCACCATCTGGCATCATGCCCTAATACTCACCGTGGAGTACTTTAGAATTGCTCCTGAACCTCTAAGTCACTTCACACCTGCTCAGCAGAGTTCTCCCTCTCTTCCCTCTCTCCTTCCCCTTCTTCAGTTCTTTCTCTCTACTCCTGTGGGTGCTCTAATCACCTGTGGGTGTTGAGTCTCTTACCATCCTTGTTCTCTTTGGAATGTCCGTTCTCCATCCTGCATGTGTACGTTCCTGCATGTGCTTTGTTCACAGTGGTGATGACAAACCGGAAGGAACCATTTTGCATCGCAACACCACCTTTGTTCTGCTTTTCTACATTGTTTTGGGTGATATTAAAACACTTCACCTCCCCAGCGGTGCCATTTGAGCCTGTCTGGAGCAGGCACTGCAAGATGAAATCTAACCCCACTGACACATTGATCGTGGTTGCAATCTGGCAAGTGAGTCCTGCAGAAGAAAACAACCCATGAAGGGTTGGGTTAGTGTTAAGGAATGTCCATATCCTCCACATAAAGCTGACCACTTTCACAGTCATCAGGCTTACAAACATCTCTGTTTTCTTCCCCTGTCCTGACTGTTTTCTCTCCCTGCTGCTGAAGCCCCTAGCACCTGAAGTTGGGTGCCCATGGGCAGAGCCTGCAGCCTAGACACAGGCAATTGCAGGAGGGGACCCCTCTGCAAAGTGTACAGCAGAGGTACTGGTGCAGAATGTGGGGTTAAATGCTGCAGGAGAGGAAAAAGAAGCAGCAGCCACCTTCCATACCTCCTGCAGGCAAAGAGGGAAGAGTTCAAAACAGAGTCAAGGGGAGACTCACCAGTGGGCAGCCAGGCGAGGAACAGCAGGGGCAGAAGGCTACCAACCGGCCGGAGCTCCATGCCGTCTTCCTGAAAGCCTCACAGCGATGATGCTGGGTGCCCAGTGGGATCAGCTGGCAGGTCCCTGACTCTCCCTGCAGAGCAAGGGTCCAGCTGGGGCTAGCTGCAGCCCTGCCAGGAGCTTGCCTCCTCACCACTGGGCCAGGCAGTTCCCTCTGTGCTCACAGGTTTGCCCTCTCTTCCTGTTTTCTTGCTTCAGCCTGATTTTTATCTCCTCTCTTTGCTGCCTGATTCCTCCTGCGGTTTCATTCTACTCACATGCTCTCAGCCCCAAGACAGACCCAAATAACACAGCTGAGCTCCACTGATGGCCATTTCCCAGTATTTTAGGTTGCAGCCCAGTAGCTCCCTGTCACTGGCATGGGGAAAGGGCTTCTCCAGTGCACTAACACCACTGTCTCCCCATGCCATCGACATCCTTTTTATTTTACAGCAGGAAACAGATCCCCTGGAGAAAGTGATGCTGCTGTCATGGTGGGGTGACATCCGCCCTGCCCGCTGTGCTAGCTGAGGCTGGGATGGGATCCACACACCCTGCCAGCCCCCAAACCTTGAGGACTGCCACGGTTTGACACAGCAGTGGGCTTGGTTAGAGCTTTCTGGTTGCTCACAGGCAGGAAGTACAAGCCCCACCAGGCAGGAACCCCTGCAGGGACTTCTCCAGCTGGAGGGACACCAAGACAGGAACGTCTACCAGGCCAGCCATGGCTTGTGTCACCCCTGCCACCAAAAGGACACAGGCAGCACAGGCAGTAGGTGCATGCCCCTGTGTGACCCCAACCTTGTAGGTGCAATCTCCACTGTTCCCCACAGGCTCTCTGCTCCCCACCACTGCTCTTCCAATGTCATGCTCAGACCAAAACCTGCTCCTACACACCATTTCCTCCCCTCTAGTTTCCTGCCAGCTTTTCCAGTAATCACTCCCCTCCCCCGGCCCCGGCCCATTTCAAAGCCTGACCCAACATCCTCCCTTCTCCAAAGGCAGCAACCCCATGTCCCCATGTCAGATGGCCTACCTCACCACACACCTCCTCCCATTTTCTCTGTCTCTTTCTTCCCATCCTTGTTTTCTCCCTGTTTCCTGAGACCATGGAGCCCAAACCAAGCATGTGGGCCCTCACAAAAATGGTCTAGGGAGCAGTATTCTACTGGGACCCTCTTCTATCATCAGTGAGCACAGTCCCAACATGACCTGCACCACAGCATGGGGAGCAGAAGAGGATGGCAGAGGCTGTCACACAGTGATGCTCCCAGGTCAAAGACCAATGGAGCATTGCAGAAAGCAAGTGAGGCTGAGAATTTGGGAATGCTGGCATGTCCTCAGGCTGATCCTGCACCTCTCCAAATGGTGGTGTGCTCTCGAAGCTCCACAGGCATCTCTGCCAGGGAGAGGACAGAGTCCTATACACTTAGCTTTGGCTGCACCTCTCTCGGAGCCTGACACTGGGCACACTTAGCCCAGCCACAAGCATATCCTGGGGGAAAGTGTATTCACTGGAGCTTCACCTGGCAGTGGAACCTCCTGGCTGAAACACAGCTGAGGTTTCACCTGAGAACTAACCGATATGGAGAAACAGCAACATCTGTAGGATATTAGCTGACAAGTCATAAAATTAAATTTATGTTGTACAAGATTCACAAGAATGACAGGCAAGAGGGTCTGTGTCTCTCTTGCTCTCCCCCATGGACTTCCTCATCTCTTCCCATGCTCTTTCTGATATGCAGTTCCTCTCTGCACTCAAGTGTTCCTCTCCTCTTGCCTCACGATTGCATAATGACACCTATTTTCTGCTTCCTTCCCTTTCATTTCTATTCTAGTTCTCACGTTTGCTAGCACCGAGGAAGTTCATCGGACACTAGGTGAACTCCACTGTCCTACCATCTTGGAGATGTTGGCACCAAGGATTCTGAAGTGTCAGACACTAGAGGTGATCTTCCAAAGTCTCTGGTGCCGAAGACGGACAGAAGCCATCTTGCTCCATGAGTATTGCACAGAAGTGCAAGCCTTACTTAGACTGCCCATAGCAAGCTGGATTCTCCACTCCATTAGGATATTTTTCTACATTCCAATTAGGACAGTGGGGGAACACAAGAAAATTTTTAACAGAGCTCAGTAAGAACCAGCCAGTGGACCAAGAATGAGGGAAATACAAAAGGTGTTTAGAAGCTCCTGCCTGATGTCTTGCCACAGAGGTCTTCCTTTCCTGACTTCTGCAGCACCATGCAGCCTGTTGGGAGCTGGCAAGGAGTCTCTGGTGCAATGCTGGAGGATGACACACACATACTCTCCCTCCCCCCATGAAGAGGCAGGTTGTCTTCACAGGGACCTTTGTAGATCATGTAGTCCAACCCCCTTGCTAAAGCAGGGTCAGCCAGAGCAGGTTGGACAGGAACACATCTGTGTGGGTTTTGACTATCTCCAGAGGATTCTCCACACCCTCTCCGGGCAGCCTGTTCCAAGGCCCTGGCACCACCACAGTAAAGAAGTTCCTCCTCATACTGAGACAGAATTTCCTGTGTTCCAGCTTGTGTCCATTGCCCCTTGTCCTGTCACCAGTGAAAAGAGTCTAGCCCCCACCCTCTTGACACCTGCCTTTTAGATATTTATCGGCATTGATGAGATCGACGGAGCATGGCGGCTGCGGAGGGACTCTTCTTTGGATGTCGTGCTGCTCTGGGCCGGGCAGGCACCGGCCCCCGGCGCCACTCGGCAAAACCCTCAGCAGAAACCCCCCTGGAAAGGCCCCAGTGGACACGGGGATGAACGGGAGCCCACGGGGGGCTCGCATTGCCCCGGGCACAGCAGAGCCAAGGGACACCTGCGGTTCCACGGGCACCGGACCCAGTACTGGGAACCTGCTATGAGAGGGACCGGACAGCGCCGGAACGACACAGGAGGGACTGCAGCATCCCCCCTGGGAGAGCATCAGTGAAATGACGGCACCACACGCCGCACCGACCTTCAACTGGCTGCCAGAGCTGTCCGTCGGCCGAGGGGCCACCCCTGTGGCCCTGTCGGGCGCAGGGATAGGTCGCCCCCACGTGGCGGGGGAAGTTGCCCTGGGCACCGCCATTTTGAAAGCCTCTGCCCGGCTAAGGGGCGGAGCCCCCGCGTTTGCGCGCGCCAGGCAGGGCGTCGCCGCACGCCGCGCCGAGGGCGAGCGGGGGCCGCGGGAGCGTGCCCGGCGGGAGGATGTGCAGGGGTCGGCGGCGGTGTCTTCGCCGGCCGGCGGCAGGTAAGGGCGGCTCGGGGCCACCCCCGTACTCCCTCTCGACCCGGGGCCGCTTGGCGGCCAGGGGGGGCGAGGCCCTGTCTGAGGGTGCCGCGCCGGGCGCGGCTGGGGAGTAGAGCCGGGGGGGGGGTGGACTTCCTCTGTGTGTGCCGGCGTCCTGAAGTGAGGTGAGGTGAGGTGAGGTGAGGTGTGGGCGCCTGCCCCGTCCGGCTCCCTGAAGTGAGGGAGTGGCCTGCCCCGTCCAGCTGCTTGAGGGTGAGGTGAGGTGAAGCGAGGCAAGGCGAGGCAGAAGGCCCTGCTCTCCCCATCCTGTGAGGTAGGGGCCTGCCCTGTACAGTCCCGTGAAGGACCGACACACAAAGAGAAGCCGCCCAAGCCCTGCATCCCCAGTCAGCAGAGAGCACTATGAGCTGTGACAAAGCCATCCCCAGGGCTGCCATGTCCCTCCCTGGAGCCTCACAGCATAGTGTGAGGACTGTTCTGGTTTCTGTGATTTTTCCAGCCACTGCTGTTCCTGGCACCCCTTGCTGCTGCCTTTGACCTCAGGCAGTACCTGTGGGAAGCAGTGTACCAGGAATGGGCCTTTGTCATTACTCATCTGACCAGGAAGGACCAAGTGCTGTGCCAGCCTTGTCTTGAGGTGTGGTGGGAGCTTGAGGCTTTGGACTTGTGGGTTATTACACAACCTGCCTGCGTGGAGTTAAAAGCAAGTGTAGTAATAAAGCTATGTCTATCTCTTTGAGATAAACCACATGCATGTGAACCGTTACACAGAGAGCTTCAGCTGTATGTGTGCTAGAAGGCTGGATGAACAGTCTGACAGAAAAAAATTACTTATGAGGTGACCTCCAGTTTCTCAGGGTGAAACAGTGAGGTTCCCCAGATCTGTTCCTCCTTTCTACCTTGATGGCTTCCAGCATGATGCCTGCAGCCTCCACCAGCATTTTGGTCACCTCTGCTGGAGTCCTTGCAAAACTGACAGTTCTAGGGTAGCATCTGTTTTCAGAAGAGTACATTAACATCACTGGTACACAACCCCTCATTCAAAGTGAAAATCTGAGTAGTTCCTGTGTAGATTTATCAAAGATTTTCATGCAGCCTGAATATCCTTGAGGATGTCACAACCAGTAACAACTTTGTTACTTGTATAGCCCTCGTTACTTGTCTTTCCTTTCTTTACAAACTCTACAGCAACAACCAGTGGGATGAAAACAGTGCCCTTGTTGCTTGTGTGCTCCTCCACCATGTGCCTCACCTTCTTTGGAACCACGGAATCACATAATTGTCAGAGTTGGAAGGAACCTCTAGAGATCATCTAGTCCAACTCCACTGCTAAAGCAGGATTGCCTGGAAGTGTGACTTTTTAGGATGAGTTGGAGAAACATGAGTTGCTTTCTCCTTCTCCAATATTATACTGACCAGCTCCCTGAATGCTTCAGTGTGGAATCAAATTGAATCCTGTAGGAATAGTAAGTTTTTTTTGTTGGATTGGGTCACATAACTGTTTGTTGCTCTGTATGCCAAAAGAGTCAAACAGCTCCTTTCTGTCACTCTAAGATAGGACTTCTAACTCACCATGAAATTCAGCAAGAATGGTAACATTTTATCCCCATGAAAAAGAATGCCAGCTAACAACGAGATTAAGAACCTTTAAGTGCCTCTATTTGAAAATCGAAGTTCAGAATGATGTTGCAGGCATTAATGATTTAATCTCTCTAAAAAGGAAATTGATTTGTATCTCCTGACATGTGAGGTATCTGTTTCAGTCTGGTTTTCACTTTGGATAGAAGCCCTGCCTTTTGGTGTTTCCATGAGAGGGTCCTCAAAAAAGTGTTCATTCCATTGTTTGATCACTACAGACATCGAAGCATGAGAATTTTAATTTCTGAAAGGTTGGCTTATAAAAGTCTTTTCATGATTTATGTAACTAACTTGGTGAGGGTTCTTTGAAGGTTTGAGACTTCCTTGCTGCTAGAGCAAATACATGGAAATGGTACCTATTTCTAAGCTGGTGTTGGTTGCGGTTTCAGGTGTTTCTCAGAGCCATTTCCATGCTCTGCTGAATCTAATTTTTACTAGGTTTTGGGTCAGCTACTTGTTTTGCAAGATGTGACTTCTGCGTGTTTAGTGAGCCTCAGTGGAGTCCTTGGAACTGTCTAGTTTTCCTTTTGACCCCTTGTAAATGGCTAATGCCCACAGTATCCTGTGGCAAGTCATTTCACAGCTTACCAAAGCTTGGTGCAAGGAACCATCTCCTTTAGATTGTTTTGATCCTGCCTCCTTTGAGCTCCATTTGATTTATTCTTGCATTGGGAGAAACAGTGAAAAATTGGTCTTTTTCCATCCTGAGCCACTCATTACTTTGTTACCTTCTGTGACATCCTTCTTTTCCAGACAGAGGAATCTTTGCTTGCTTAGGTCATGCTTATGTAGAAGATGATGTATACTTTTGATAACCTCTGTCGGTGTCATTTCCAATCTGCTGCTGCTTTTTTTTTTTTCCCCTTAAGAGAGAAATGTCAGAAATGCATGTAGAGCTGCAGAGAACAGCGCTCTCAGGACTTTTGCAGTGGCAGAGTGTTGCTCTTTTGGGATCTCTGTTCAATCCTAGTAGATTGTTAATTACAGCTGACTCCTCAGCTGTGGCTGCATTCTGATACAGTGGCTGGAATGTCACATCTTCCAATGCCTGAGTGTGTCTGTGAGGTGTTTGGTGGGTACTGATACGTGCCCCTGTTCAAAACCTTCTGTTGAACCTCCCATCACAGCTCTTTCAGCGTTTCCTCTAGTCCTGCCCATTCCATGTGTGCTCTCTGACTTGCCCTGAGCAGGGATTGTGTTTTCGCTGCCTTCCAGCATCCACAACTTGTCATCCACATGTGTCTTTGTACCCCAAGAGCATGGCTGCCTTGCTTAGATGTCATTGCTGAGGCTGGGCTGGCCAGTTGCTTTGTTGTGGTACCACTAGTGAGCTGATGTCCTAAGTTCTTGCATCCTCAGGAGTTGGTCTCCATGGTAGTAAATCACTAGCTTTGGTGGGTTTGTGCCAATAGCTGCTAGAGACACAGACACATCAGCATGTTACATTTTGGGAATAAGCGAGTTTAAAATGAGTTCCACCTGACTAAGGTTTTTCAGAGGCAGTTGGATGACAAACAGAAAAAAAGTAAAACTTAAAATGAGTATGACAGAAATCAGCTTATTTGAGTGGCAGATGTCTCCTATTTTGCATACTACAGTGTGTCCTTAATAGCCTTTTCAAAGAATTCAACCTTTTCTGAACTTTTTGTCGTTTAATTTTGATGACAATGAGCATGTCTGTGAGCAAGCAGGCCCACACCCGCCCTGTCTCTGTTCCCCCTCGCTTAGCTTTTGTCTGTTCAAAAAGATGATGCGCTTTACGGCTAACAGTTTTTCTTCTTCCAGCCTGTAAACTGCCAAATATAGATGTGTGGAGACTCACCACTTACACTTCGTGTCCATCCAGCTGCAAGACTTTATTTTTGTTTGGGTCATTTATAAAAAACAAGCCTCAATGCAAGCCACCTTTCCTGCCAGTAAATTACCCTTTTATGTAGAATAGTAAGTATTTTCAAGATCCCTTTGATACCATCATTATCTGGGTGTTTCGCTAAATGACAGATAAAAAGGAGTTAATTAAATTTCAAATGAAATTTGTTCTTGTTTATAGAGACAGATTATACTTGTATCGCTGCAAATCTAACATCACACAATAAGCAATAAACATACTGAATTAATTCAGTAAATAAGTCCTAAGGTGTTTTATAGCATCTGTAAACATTTGTGTGTGTTTTGTGAACTATTCAGAAGTGCTGCTGTTTCTGTTTCCTGGTTTAGTGTTTGTGTCACAAAAATACCTAGAAATTCAGCTGGGGTTGCAGTTTTGTTATGCTGGTCAGTGTAGACACCCCCCAGATGAAGAAAATGCTGATAGCATACACAGCATTTGCACTGTGTGTAGTTTGACTTACGTGCCAGGCCTTCCTGCTACTGTCCTGGGATTTGCTTTCATGTGTGATAACTTAGCACAAGTATTTTAGGATGGGAAGACGCGTGACTGTCTCTTTCCAAAACGGATCGTGATCCTTGTTTCTTACGGGGATTTTTTCCAAAGGTGTTGATCTGGTGTTGGTACCAATTCTCTTTGTAACATGGTCTTTGCTTTTTCATAATAAAATTCTGAAGAAAACCGAATTTGTCACATTTATAAAGTGAAAAAAGCTTTTTTCTTTTTTTTAAAAAAATCATTCAGAAAAGATCAACAGTGGGTGCAGTAGATGAGAATTCAAAAAGGCACAGAATGAAAGCCAGCTCGTAGGTTGCTGCAGTGTCACAGATTGAGCAGACTTCTGACATCTCTCTTCAAAGTTAGTGCTCAAGTGAATGCTAAAGGCAGTTCAGCCAGTTGTGGCCAGAAACAGATCTAAGACAAACTGGCAAGTAGGGACCCAAAGGCAGTAATTTACCAGGAATTACTTGAAAGAACAAAAGAAGTGTGACTTAACCAAATGTGTGGTGGTGGGTGAATATGATAATTCTGTGCAAGACCCTGCATCCCTGGAGATTAAATGGCATGGGGGAGAAGGAGATATTTTTAACTGTCACAAGTTAACTAAAGCTTCTAACTACCCACAGTGGACTTAGAGGAGTGGCCTTTTCCTTTCTGAGAGCTGTTTTCTATGTATTTATACACTGATCTCCTTGTGGCCTTCTCCTCCCCAGGCTGAGCAAGCTCAGTGAACCCAGGCTTCCCCCACAGGACATATTTTCTCGATGTTCTCTGCAGTAGCTTAACTATTTGCCACAAACAAAGTTGTTAAGCCTCAAGTAGTTGTTTTCAGTTCGTGTCTTTAATTTGAAAGAAAGATTTACGTGCCCAAAAGCTTGTCTCTTATTTCCAGCTTTCTCAGTAGGTTTAATAAAAGATATTACCTCATCTCACAAACCTTTATCTCATTTAGAGACTTACATCATCACAACTGCAGCAGCACTATTTTACTGCTGGTGCCGTGTCCTGTCCACTGGATGCTATCTGTCACTCCCCCTTTGTGCCTGGCCATCTCTGGTTTGTCCTGCCATGCTTGTGTGTGTTTCTGCACATGCATCCTGAGTTTTGAAGCTCAGGAGATGCTAATGACTTTGTCAAACTGCTTTTTTGTTATTCTTCTGCAATAGAATGTTTGACTTGTTCCTTACTACTATTTCTCCGAGGACTGCCATTTGAGCTGTTTGGTTTTTGGTTTTTTGGGAGCTTTTTGTTTCTCTTTTTATTTTTTTTTTTGGGGGGGGGGGTTGGGTGGGTGTTGTGGTTTTTTTTGTTTGTTTGTTATGGTGGTTTTTGGGTGTTTTTTTTTTGTTTTTGGTTTGGTTTGGTCTTTGTGGTTTTTGTTTGTTTTGGGTTTTGTGGTTTTTGCGATTTCAAAAGGCTCTTTGAAAATTTTGCCTGCTGTATGAAGGATAGAAGCTAGCATTTGAGCTAGATGCATTTCATGTCAAAATATGCCTTTTGTTGATACTGACTTGTAGCTTTTCACATTTTAGGAACTGTGGATGGAACAGAAAGCTGAGGAGCTGAATATTTTATCAATGATGTACGTGTAGACCCTGATGCTTGAATGAATGCAGAATGAAAATGCTTCCTGGAGTGGGTGTATTTGGAACTGGCAGCACTGCCCGGGTTCTGGTGCCCCTGCTGAGAGCAGAAGGATTCTCCATCAAAGCACTTTGGGGGAAGACGGAGGAGGAAGCCAAACAGCTGGCAGAGGAGATGAACATCTCGTTCTATACAAGTCGGACTGATGACGTCTTGCTGCACCAGGATGTAGATTTGGTTTGCATCAATATCCCTCCACCACTAACACGACAAATTGCTGTGAAGGCTCTAGGTACCTTTTTCTCTTTGGAGTTGGACCAAAAACCCATTGCTCATTGGGAGATTGAAATTCGAAGTTGTTACCCCAGCACAATGCTGGTTGTACCAACGTGCACATGCAGCGCTGAAGGTTTTGTGTGGAATTGGTGGTGCCACCTGTGAAAAAGATTACCTAGGATTTTTTGTAAAAACACTATTTATAATTGCTTATAGCTTTGCAAATTTTGAACTAATTGGGCTAAAATATCCCATGTCTTCTCCAGATTGAATTTACAGTAGGGAGATCTTAATAAAAATGAGCTGTTTTGCAGATAATGATGAGGGGACAAAATGTTTTTATGCCCATTTGAAAAACAAAAAAACCCCAACCAAACAAAACCCCAAACAAGTTACCTGATGCATTTCAAATCTTCCCATGTACTGCAATAGGGAACCAAGATTTGCCTGGAATGGAGGGGGGGTGTTGTTCAGCTCTGCTTTCTGTTTTCCCCACAAATAAAGGCAAACTTAAAGCAAAAGCCTTTGAAAAAAATGTTTGCATACACTCAGTAGAATGTTGAGAGCTAACACCTAAATTCTCTGCAGATGCTGCTTTCAGCCAGCTTGTTGTGACCTTGGCTACCCCCTGAAGCTCTCTGTGGTCACCCCATGTTGGTAGCAGGCTGGCAGGAACCTGGGTGCAGACTTCCTGGAGAAATCCTTCCACCAGACACAGATGTGCAAATGCTGGGGGAGGAGGAGATCTTGGGGATAGCAGGAGGAATCCAGCAAGATGGGCTGGGTTAAAGGTGTCTGGGAGAGAAGAGTCAACTCAAACTGGTTGGGGAGGGAGGTGGGAGCCAGCTGGCTGGGCATCCTGACATTTCTTCGTTCTCCAGCGTATGACTTTGTAGTGTTAATGTCCTCTTATGTAGTGCAGCGTGGGCGTGAGTTTGCATGTAATTCTCTAAATAACAAGCGTGATATTTTTACTGTGTTTACAGGAGATCCACATGAGTTAATTTTAGGATGGGTAATATCTCAGACCATGTGAGCCAGGGTAGTTTGTTGTTTTTAGCCTCTTTGCTCTGCAGTAATTTGTTGTAGAAGCAAACAACTCCCTGTACAAGCATTTGCAATGCCACTCAGATATGCAGAGAGAGATTTCAGGCTTTTTTCCCCCCTCTTTTTCTTTTTTTACTTTGTTAGATATGTTTGTTTACCTTATTAGGGTACTGTCATTTGAATTTAAGGTATTCTGATTTTTTTAATATTTGAACTGTAAGTTGGAATTTGTTTCTAAAGATGCTAGGCAGTAAGTGTTTCATTAGTTCTCATGGCTCTTGATGGTCAAGTGGGCTAAAAGGAGAGGAATGAACCTTCTCTGGTGAATTATTAACTAAAATGCATTGAGATTCTTGCTTCAAGGGCTGGGAAGCAGCAGGATGGCATTATCCAGAGGAGGAAAGGGAGACAAAGCTAGTGCAGAAGTACAGAGGTGCTGTGTGTGCCTGACTGCAAGTGTAGCTAAGTGGAAAGCTGAAGAGGCTGGGGAAATTGATGGATGAAGTATTGAAGGGTAGTTTAATCTTCACTTCTGTCTGTCCTGAAATGTTCTGATCTGCAAACTGATATAGGCATCAGAACTAATATGATACTGACCTTGTCTTTCAGCTTCCTAGGTTTATCACAAAGGTATTTATAGATCTGCGACTGAGTATGTCGTGACATATTATAAACCAGTGTTGATGGCTTGTTATGAATGAACATTCCGAAAGAACATAAAATCAGAGTAGGGCTAAAGATGGAAAGTATGCTTTCTCAGAAAGTTTGGATTGATATTGTGATGTTTATAATTGGAGAGTTATTGGCTGTGAACTGTATATAATAGATTGGTGTTTACTAACCCAGAGACTGGGTTTTAGGAAAGATCAGATGTGATGAGGTGATAATGGTCTTGTGTGTTTTGTCTTATTGGGTTTTTTTTAAGTGTGTACACTTTTATCACTTGTATACTTCTTTATACTTTGGGGTTTTTAAATTTCATTTTATAATATGGCTACGTTTTTATTGCTGGCACAGAGGAGAGAGAGAGAGACCCAGTTTTTCCAGGCAGTGCAATTTGCTTGTGTAAATTTCTTGCTGACAGACCTCCATAAACAAGCTAAGATACAGTTTTGGCAAGGCAGGGACAAAGCAGTAGCACTGGATTGAGTTCATGAACCAGACGGAACAGATCAAAGCCCAGAGGATAATTCAAATTAAGATCAGTGTAATCTTATGGTTTATCTCCACAACAGGCAAAGCAAGAAGCCACCCTAAAATTTATGCCTCTTTTGATCTTGGAGGAACCAAATTAATTTCACAAAACATCTGTGTTGTGGTCCCACAGTTAAAATGCATCCACCTTTGCATTAATTGAGCCCAGAGCGGAGTTACTGGCTGCAGTGGAATGTAAAACACTGGATGTTTGTGTGTGAGGCAGTGATCAGGGAGGCAGAACATGCCAAGTCCTCAGAGTAAAATTTCTTCAGGATGCAAGATAATGGTGCTGTGTGTACTGAGCCCTGCTGTCAAACCGATGGTGTGTGGAGCGGCTACAGAGGAACCTTTTACTTATCTCCCTTGGTTTGTGCTGGTTGACGATGTTGTTGAAGATATCTTTGTGATACAGATTGTTTGACCCCCCCCCGATTTTTTATAGTGTCTACAAATTGCAGCACCTATATGTTAATTATGAAGGAAGGAGTCAGAAAGGGCTCTGTCATTGCTTTGTGTTGTGACAGATCCAGATTTCCTGCTCTTGAAACAGGACGGGCAAGCATTCTACCAGTGCTCTTTGCATATTGTGCTTCCCGCCTCCGTCACCAGTACCACGGAGGTCTTTTCCAACTGTATGCAAACTGCTAGGAATGAGCATTCATTCTTTGTGAGGCTCCCAAAGCAAGTGTTTCTGAAACAGCTGGTTATTTGGAAAGACTCCTCAGACATTCCCAACTTCTCACTGTGGACAAAGCAATGGTCTGGTGCGCTTCAACAGGAGCCAGCTGTGTGTCTTCCAACCTGTGTCTGACATTATTCAGGGGAGTAAATAACTGGAGCTTCAGTTCAATGGATATATTTACATAGGATAAATACATCTAGTAGTTGGAGTCAACATTGTAACTCTTGCAGAGAGGGGCAAGGCTTTAAGTAAGAGTAGTTTTTCCTGTGTGCAGAGCTAGTAGTGACTGTTGTGAAGGGTGCACCTGCCTGGAAGTGCACTGGTGAGAGGTGGTTTGGTGTTGGAGGAGCAGAGTTTGTTCAGGGTCAGGACTGGTCGCTTGTTGGTTGCTTTGGCTGGGGCTGTGTAGCCAGGTCCTTGCACTCTGGTTTCGTCAGCCTGTGCTTCCACTCAGCACTGCCTTTCTCAGGGATGTTTGAGGCCTAAAGCCACTGAGCAGTGCAAGAGTTGGTAGAAAACAACATGCCATCATGCCGCTTGGCTGGTTGCATTAGATAGGTCGTTTCACACTCAGCAATAATGAACACAGCTCTGAGAGCAAGAAGCACTTCACAAGGAATAGAGCTTGCAGAGCCCATACGGGCTTGAAGCTGGTAGCTGCGGTGTGGGCTGGCAGAGATGTGTTCCCCACAAACAGGGTTTGCTCTGAGGTGTGCATAGAGGAGACCCTGAGGCATGTTGTTAGGACAGCTTGTGATGAGCTTCATTGCAGGCAGTGGAGCTGCTGCTGTCCTCACTTGCTGCCTCTGAGGTGGGGAAACCCAACTCCATTGCCCCATC
Organism: Nycticryphes semicollaris; assembly: GCA_013400055.1. NCBI lineage: Eukaryota > Metazoa > Chordata > Aves > Charadriiformes > Rostratulidae > Nycticryphes > Nycticryphes semicollaris. The sequence continues at coordinate 60,733 of VXBJ01002015.1, read as the reverse complement.
TCCTTCCTCCCAGGCGTGCAGCTCCTTCCGTGGGCCTAAGTCCACCTGTGAGCTGATCTAACTTGCCTGCCTCGGAAGAGGAAGCTTCTCTTTCTAAACTGGGCTGAGTTGGTGAGTTGAACTGACTCACAGAGCGGTCTGAGGAGCACCAGAGCTCCATAGAGGCTTGGACTTGATGATCTTAAAAGTCTTTTCCAACCTAAACGATTCCATGATTCATGTCTCATAGCTCGTGGGACCTCAACAGAAAATTTTACAACAGTGATTTAAGAAAACAAAGTTCAGGTTATTCATTATCAAAATAATAGTAAGAAAAACAGGGTTGTAAGTTGCTCTCTGAAAGCAGAAGGTATGGCAAATATGTTGGTAGGGGACCTTGTAGCCATCTCTGGCTCAGCCCTTGTCCTTGCTTCACAGCCATCTGTGTGAGCCTAGGGATTGTTTGGGGCATGTCCCACTGGGGGCAACCACAGGACTATTCCAGAGATGCCAGGGTGTCTCTGTCCTGACACTCTGGCAGTGCTTGGTGGGCTGTTCTAAGCTGTCGCTCTGCTGCCACCCCCAAAAAAGGCATCAGCCAGTTGTAGCTGCTCCAGTGGAGCTTACTCTGGCAGAGAGAGCACAGTGCTGGGGTGAGGATGGGCATGGAGGGAGCAGAACGAGGGCACCGGTGCGACCGACCAGCTGGTGTGAAACGACTGTCTGTGGGCAGCAGTGCTGGTCTCTGGCTCAGCCCATCCTGCTCTCGGTCCCCCACTGCAGGGACCCAGCGAGACACTGTTGGGCTTCTTGCAGAGCCAGCTCAGGGCAAAAACCTGCCAGAAAAACAGCCAAGGAGTGAATGTTCCTGTGTTGGGTTTGTACTGAACTGGCTCCTGTACCACTAAGTACACGGGGGAGGGGTTGTTGTGCAAGGGGGGGAGTGGCACTGGCAGAACACTGGCAGCAGAGCTGTGCCCCGTGTATACACAGAGCAAGAGTCATTTTTATTTTCCGTGAACTTGGAGAACTGTGGTCTGCTTAGAATGCTGTGAAGGTCCTTTTGATTTTTCTTTTTGCTTTTACCTTACTGTAACCTGGCTTGAGATAAATGCCATTTAAAGAAGGTGGCGGGTAAACACAGCGCCAAAGCATCTGAAGAGGCACTCAGCTAGCCCTGCAGAATATTCTAACAGCCTTATGCCCCATCTCAGCAGCAGAACTGGGGATGGGAGACTTGGAAATGGTCCCTGACACAGAGGCTTAGCTGAGGGCAGCTAGAGTGTCCCCGGGGAGTTGGACCCTTACCCTGTGTTCATTAAAGCTTCTGTTAACTCACATTTGTTTAGGAGATTTATTTGGAAGACACCGCTAAAAATTGTAGTAGTATTGTTTTCTGACCAAATTTTGCATGTGTCTATTAGAAATACAGGTTCTGAGTTTTCTTTAGCTCTAGTTCCCTGGCTGAGGAGCTGGCTGGATCCCTGGGCTGCTTGGAGGGTTCCTGAAAGGCTTGTTCAGCACAGCCAGGAAATGGGGTGCTGAGAGCAGGAGCTGCAGTGTGGGATGTGGCTTCTGCTCTTGTGTGAGACTGATTTACACACATGTGCTGGTATCTTCTCATCGGGGAGTTGATTAAAAGCTGTTCTGAGCAGGGAGTGGTCTGCTTCTGGGTAAGAGGCAGCTTTTAGAGAGGTGCCTACCACCACCCGGGTGATTCCTGCAATTCTTAGGCAGAAACTGTGGTATGACTTTATCAACCTTCAGATCTGACATCACCAGTTAATGTTTGGAGACTTGTAGGTATACCCCTGGTTGTTACACTGAAAAATATTTAGGTAAGTATTTTATCACAATAGCTGTGTATGGGAAAAGTAAATCCATGTCATGAGAAAAGAGTAAAAATAGGGGAGGACGAGAGAATACCAGCAGAGCACCCAGTGTAGGAATTCGGTTGAAACTTGCACTGGGATGTTCTTTTGGATGACTTTATTTCTGCTTTAAAGTTAAAAAAAAAATGAATTATTGACTGCCCAGGTAGAGCACCAGTGGGAATAAGAACACAGTAGATCAGTGTGTGAGTGCAGCTCACATCTGTGTAACTGGTCACCTTTGCAGGGTAACTGCACAAGTAGGCTTCATGTGCAGACTGAACTGCTTTGCTTTCCAATCAGCTGTGATTTTAATAGAATTCACCTACCAAAACATTATTTCTAATTTTTGTGTTCTGTACACAGGCCAGTGAGTATCTTGTATGTCCCATTTCTATTAATCTATTTAAAATAATAAATTCATAGTGATGGTAAAATACAAAGTGAAAATCCAATCTCCACTCACCTCTTCCCTGCAGGGTACACAACTGGGTTTTTTTTTTCCCCTCTGGTTGTACAGGCATTCAAGTAATGTAAATGTAAAGTAAATTTAAAGTAATAGATACAACATGCAAAATACATCTTGTTTTGATGCCATTTGGCCATTTATCTTTCATGATCTAAAAACTCTCTGTTTGGAGTTTCTCTCTGTGGGAGTTTGTCAGCTTTGGATTCTGAACATCTTGGAAGCAGCTCTGAGTCCTGCTTCCCTTGGTGTTCCTACTTTAGTTCCTTGACTTTTGCCTTTGAAATTGCAGCAGCAACGCCTGACTCTTAAAACCCCCACTTCTCCACAACCTTTGGGGCATCTGAGCATGTTTCACTTGTGTGCAATATATATATATATATTTTTTTTTTTTCATTTGTACTACAGGAATAGGGAAGAATGTGATCTGTGAGAAAGCTGCTACCTCTGTGGATGCCTTCAGGATGGTCACAGCTGCCAGGTATTACCCCAAGCTGATGAGCATTGTTGGCAACGTTCTCCGTTTCTTGCCCGTCTTTGTGAAGATGAAGCAGTTGATAGAAGAACACTACGTGGGCAACATGATGATCTGTGACGTACGTGTTTATGGGGGAAGCTTGCTCAGCCACAAGTACAACTGGATCTGTGATGAACTGATGGGAGGGGGTGGTCTGCATACAATGGGCACCTACATTATTGACCTCCTCACTCACCTCATCAGCAGGAGAGCAGAGAAGGTCCATGGCTTGCTCAAGACTTTTGTGAAGCAGAACACAGCTATAAGTGGGATCCGCCACGTCACTAGTGATGACTTCTGCTTTTTCCAAATGTTAATGAGTGAGGGTGTCTGTTGCACTGTGACTCTCAACTTCAACATGCCTGGATCGTTCATCCATGAAGTCATGATTGTTGGGTCTACCGGTCGCCTCATTGCTCGTGGGACAGACTTGTATGGACAGAAAAACACTGCTCTCCAAGAAGAACTACTGTTTACAGACTCTTTGCCTGTCAACAAGGGCCTTTTGGATATGGGGTTTAAAGACATCCCGCTGCTTTACCTAAAAGGCATGGTGTACATGGTGCAAGCACTGCGGCAGTCTTTCCAAGAGCAGGAAGACCGTCGGACATGGGATCATAAACCCGTCTCCATGGCGGCCTCTTTTGAAGATGGACTGTACATGCAGAGCGTAGTAGAGGCCATCAAGAAATCCAGCAGGTCAGGGGAGTGGGAGACCGTGGAGGTGATGGCTGAGGAACCAGATGCCAATCAAAACCTCTGCGAGGCACTGCAAAGAAATAATTTATGAACATTCCTGCTTTGGAGGATAGGACAATTAACACTTCTGGCTGTAATGTAAAGCCTCTCCATTTTTAAGATATGTAGATCCTTATTTAATAACCTGAATTCCTTGGGTTTTTTAAATGTGTGAAATATGTCATGGTCTGATTTAAATTGTTTAAAGAGTTTTAACTGTTTTGATTTTTGCAAACATGTAATTTTTGTCTTGGAGACTGGTGGGAAAACTTGAATTGCCCTTTGCACTTGCAGTAGCTGAAGTGAAGCGTGGGATCTGTGCTCTGCCATTGCACAGCCCGGAAATAGGACACAACCCCTGTTGCACAGGTTGTTTACTTTAACAGTTTTAACATGAGAGCATGTAAAGCAGGATCAGGGAGTATCTGTTTTCAGATGCCTTTTCCTTTTCTTTTGGAGAGACTTTTACTTGTCAGTTTGTAAAATTTTATGAAAGAGTTTAGTGAGGTAAGAGGTCTCTAAGCTCCTATAGGACAAAGGATTAAAGTTTGTAACATAACAATCAGCCTTTTGGTTTCCTGTGCGTGGCATACGTCTTTCAGATTCATTTAAACTTGTATTTCATTTAAATGATGCTACAAATTCTGTGTTGACAGTGTCTTGGCAGGAACATCTTCAGGAAGTCTGTGAAGATTTATGCAATTCTTCCACACCTGTTGACATTACTGCTTTTACCCGAGAGGCTGCCTGTATCCAGCAGCTTTTTTTCCATAAGCTGTGTCTGTTGGTTTTGTTTACAGCCCGGCAGCACTGGGGCCGTGACTGCGGGGCCACCTTCTAATTTCTGTGTCTGTTAATGAAGGCCTTGTGGAGTCACGGGATTTCCGTGGCACAGTGGGTAGTGAAGTCGTGCAGCATTAACCTTGCGGGGATCTGAAGATGGAAGTTGGGGGTTATTTCCTGCCTCTTGCACCTCTCTGATGGTGCTGCTGGGTAATTGTCACACTATCACATCCCGATAGCTGAGAGAATGGGGACTGAGCTGCTCTTAGTCTCAAACACTGGATATTAATCAACCCCCTGGCCCTGCCCATCCTTGCACCCTCCTGCAGCTTGTCCAGTGGAGGGGTCTGTTGGCAGATCCTGGGTGGAAGCTCTTTCCGTCTGAGAAATGTTTCTCTCTGAGGCAGGTATGTGGAAGGGATAGTCCAATTTTACCACATTTTATTATGTGTACTTGAAAGCTTTTTTAAATGTGTTTCTCACTAAATTGTAATCCTGTGTATTTATGTATATTAACATGCAATCTGCTGTTTCATAAGCTGGTCCTTCCTGAAAAGTATCTTGTTTTCTACAGAAATAAAAAGTTGTGTTTGTTGAGGGCATTCTTTATGCAGCTGTGTGCTCACGTTTGATTTGGTCAAGCTGAAAGCATCCTAATAACTGTGAAGAGGAGACCTGCAGCTGGAGCTCAGGACCTCTTGAGTCCTTCCCTACTTCAGTGCTCTTTTGCTGCCAGCTGGGTAGCTTGGGTGTGGAAAAAGCAGGAGGCAGCTCTGTGCTGTCCTAGCAAGTGTCATCAAGGGAAAGTAAGTCCCGCCAGAAGATCTATTTCCCACCTCTTTGCTGTTGTACTCAAACTGCAGCTGTTGTGTAGCTGGTTTGGGAGATCCTCTTGCCTATCTTGGACTTACCATGTCAACTTTTGTGATGAACAGGATCTCTGTTTTCCTGCCTGACTCATAATGGAAATTGCTGGTAAGAAGCAAAGTCCCCATAGCATCGATGGGACCCCTTTCTTTGCTTGGTGTATGAATCGGGTATTTACTTCCATCGTGTTAAACTGGTGGAAACAAGTCTGCTGAGATGCTGATTTAAAGGGTAGGAGCTGCTCCTGTGCTCTGCACAGTCTCATCTCTCCTGTCAGCTGAATGGAGGAAGCAAATGTTTGAAACTTGTTCCCAGCTACAGCAGGTGGAGCAGCGAGAGCTGCGTCTCTGCAAGTCGTCCATGGCAAGCAGGGTGCTGGTGCTCCTGCCATAGCTCTAAGCATCTGTTGTCTCTGCTGTGTAAAGCAGGTGAGATAATATCTCCTGAGCTCACCTGGACATCACTGCCTTCATTTGGACAGAATAGCTCTAGCATATTTCATGCCAGTTTTGGGTCTGTTTCAAAGCTTTCCTTGAACAGAGAACTTGTCTTTGTCAGCAGAAAATCCCGAAGTACAGCTCCTTCTAGAGGAGAAGGAAACACAAAACATTTCCAGATAGACCCAAATGGTGCTGGGGGAGGAAGGAGGGTGCCAAGGCTCCTGAGTGAGCAGAAGACCTGACCCTAGAAGCGTGCAGAGAGGTGAAATGGGCTTCTTGCAGGCTGCAGCCTCCAGCTGCCCTGCACAGGCAGAGCAGGGCAGTGGCCAAAGGAGCACTCCTTTTGGTGAGGTCCCTGTTGTGAAGTCTGGATTCCCCCATGCAGTCCCTCTCTGTCCAACACACATGTAGTGGGAACATCCCCTGGCTAGTGCTGCTCATTTCCTCCCATGTCCCCTGCATGGGGTAATCTCCATGCTGGTCCCCAGCCTCCTGCCTTTCAAGTGAGGCAGGAATGACAGCTCCTGTAACTAAAGTCCAAGTGACACGCAGCTGTATTTTATAATGACAAATTGCCCCTTTTTTTTTTTTTTTTCCTTCAGGTAAATCAGGTTCTCTGCAAGCAAGATAAAAACCCAGTAAGCCCACAGCTGGGGCTGCAGTAGCCAAACAGGCAGCAGGAAGCCTCACTGCTATTTATACTGGGGAAAGAGAGGTGGTACCAGGTGAGCTGCGTATCTGAGCATCCTGTCAATATCAACCTGCATGGACTTGTCATCTGCTCCTGGGGCTGGCATCTCCGCAGCACTGCGGGTCCAAGTACCTGGAAGAGGAGGGAGTGCATCAACAGCTGGGCTACCTCCTCAGAGACAGGCTGAGTGCACCAGGTCCCAGCAGTGTGGGTGGCATGACTGCTCTGGGTCCAGCCTGACCTCCTGCTTGGAGCAGGGCTGTCACCAGCCATGGCTTTGTCCCACCAAGTCCTGGAAGACAACTCTGGACCCTGGAGAATGTGGAGTCAACTGTGCTGTCCTAGGGGAAAAGGTCCTTTTCGGTTTGGCTGGGCCACCAAAGAACTTCAAGAAAAAATCAAAGGGCAGAACTGCTGCAAATGGTGACCTAGAGGTGTCTAAGCTGCTTCTCTAAAAGCTAGGGGCAAAGGCAGAAGAAACAGCATAATGTGACAACCTGCACAGGCAAGGGCAAAGCCTCCATTTCTGGGGGGGGACGAGCTACAGGCATCAGCAGGCAGGACAAGGCCAGTTCCCTGGGGAATATTGGGGCTGGGTAAACCGTGTTGGATCTCACCCTCCAACTGTGGAGAAATTGCCGTCCCGGGGGCTGCAGGGACCTGGCTTGGCTGTGCCAGCTCTGGGACCTCATCTGCTGCTGGGTGCATCAGCTCTGGCATGTCAAAGTTGATGTACTGGTAGAGGGGTCTCAGGCGTGGCAGTCGCCCTGGAGAGGTACAAGAAGAAACCGACACTGACAGCCCCTTCTCTGCCAGGGCTTTGCTCATGAGCTGCAGCAGCCTTGGAGCAGGGAAGGAATGTCACCCCTGCCAGGAGGGGAGCCATCCCTTGAGCAGCCTGGTGTGCTAAATGCCAGGGATGATCCATGGCCACATCCCAGAGACAGAACAGCTGCTGGAGGGAAGAGCCATGGAGAGGCTGCCTGAGCGTAATGGTGCCCAGCTGAAAACTCACCAGAGGCAGAACCCCTGATGTCACCTGACCCACGCGGATGTCTGAGAGAAGCAGAAGGGCTGGGGATCACCCTGCTGTACCATGGACCCAGCCTTAGACCAGCATAATTCCTGAGATAAGTCAGCCAAAGCCCACACTGTGCCCACCTCGTGTGGCTGCAGCCACCAGCTTTGCTCACCCAGTGTGTCCTGGGATGTGGCGCCTCGGGGAGGACACAGCCTCCTTGTGTATCTCTTTTTCTTCCTTTTCTTCTGCTGCTTGGCAGAGAGGTCAACATTGTCTCCAAGGGTACCTGGCTCCTTGGCAGGGGGCTGCACTCTCTGGAAATTGGGGTGCTGCAATAGGAGCACTTGTGTGTTGGCCCTGTGGGACAGAAACCAGTTGCAGGGCACAGCCAGCTCTGGGTCTGACTGTGGTGGGAGACGCAGCCCTGAGAGTCTCTGTGTCCTGGAGCAGGAGCTGTGTCCAAGCACAGCCCTTCCTCTTGATCTGTGCCCGAATGTCCTGGTTTGAGCAACACAGGGCAAATTTATCCTCTAATGCTTGGAAAAACTGCACTTTTAAAAGACTCTGGTGTCTGAATTGGTGACAATATTTCCTTTACAGCCAGCTCTGGGGTGCAGATTTCAAGGTCTCAGTGTTTTCAAGCTTTCCCATGAGCAGGAACGAGGAGGAACAAGACCTGGGCACTTGATCCAAACTGATAACAGGATTATTTTGTACCACGAACATTACATTCAAATTAAATTATAAAGTTTGCTAAGGAGTTTTATCTCTTTCTCCCACTCCTGCTCCCCTCCTCTCTCTCTGACTGATGGCTGCCACCCTGAGAACTCCTTGCCCTGGTGCCAGAGCCCTGAGCTCTTCCCTTCCTCCCAAAGCCACAGTGCTCACAGTGTCCCATGCTGGCTGTCCCTGTGGGGAGCGCATGGCTCCCTGAGATGGAATGGGCTGGGGATAGTCCTTGTGTATTTTATATTTGTGTCAGGATCAATACCGGTTCTTTAGTATTATTAATGTTATTTTGTCTTATCCTATTAAATCTATTTATATTTCAACATTGGGTTTCCTTGTTTTCTCTTAATTCCCCTTTTTGGGTGGGGAAGGGTCATCAGGTGAGAGAAAAATTATCTAAACGACAATAAATTGTTGTGGGTTTCTCAAACCATAACACTGTGCTACAGTGCAGCCATGCTGGGGGCTGGGTGGCACCTCACTGCTCCTGCCCTGGCCATGCTGGCTCAGCTCCCTGGCTGGACTTGACATGGCTGGTGGCTACTGGCTGTGGCTGATGGATGGTCCTGGGCTACTGCATTGCCGTACGTGCCATGTCCCTGTCCACCATGAGCCCTGTCCACACCTTTTCTGGTTTATCTGCTCTTTTAACCTCTAAGCAACTCTCAAAATTACAAGCTGAGCTCCTTGATTCTCAACAAAATAAAACCAGAACAATGTCCAGCCACAAATCCTGGATACTAATACCTCCCATCCCATGCTCATCCCTTCCTCCCAACCTTGTTTCACCTTCCTGCACACAGCCCCAGAGGCCTTGCATTAGCTGCTCCTTGCACAGTGATCCCGGCTGTGCTGCAGCACGATGTCAGTCATGAGATGTGGCAACTTACTTTGCCCCACTGAGAGTGAAACCACAGGCAAGCAGCCAGGCCTGCAGTGCCGTGACACAGCTGAGAGCTGCCAGCTCTGGGAAGAGCTCTTTGTTCCTTCCCATCTCCTCCTTGTACAGCTCAGTGCAGACAAGGACATCTCGTCCATCCTCGGACCACTGCAGGGGACATGGGGGACAGCACTGATCAGCAACACTCCCATCCTGCCCGTCCTGCACCTGCTTTCCTTGGGCCCTAGCGTGGATGACCCAGCCACCATGGCTTGGAGCCTTTGGTGGCCATTAATAATCACATCGATTTAGGGGTTTATACCAAACATAACCTCAAGGTCTTGTAGGTGAGGCCACCTTGCTGGTGAGTAGGAGCAACCCATGTTGCTGCAGTGGCTCTCTATGGTGTCTGGGATGGGTGGCCTCGTGAGTCCTTCTGGCCCTCCCTGGGCTCTGGTTGCCACCTCGCACCCCCATCACCCATGGTGACACCACCAGGCCCCAAGCAGCAGCTGGGGACACCCTCGAGTGTGCCACCAGGGCAGAAAACTGCACTACTATGAAGTGGCTGGAAAGCTTGAGAAAGACTTTGGAATAATGTCATGCCTTTTGTTTATGGGAAGCAGCCCTAGGGACATCCACCCTCTGCAGAAAGGAGCTTTTCCCATTCCTTCCCCCTCCCCAAATTTTGACATTCATCAGGACACCCTTTTCTCACACAGGGGAAAGTCCTGTGCTCGTGGCACCCAGGTATGAATCCTCCGCTCATCACAACTCCCATGTCCCATCTGGCATAGCCCTTCACCTCCAAAGCCTTGATGTCTGGGTTCTCCAGGGCAGCAGACAGCTGAGCAAGGATGTGTTCAGTCTTGTGGCCACTGTGCTGCCCCTCCTCGGGGCTTCTCTCCAGGGCAGGAGGCTCCGGGACTGGGGCTGACATGGCAGATGCTCTAGGCCACCAGCCGTGTCTGCATGCAGACAATATCTCCGTGAGCATTTGGTTTGGCACAGGGGCTTCCCGCAATGCATGGTGCTCAGCCTGGCAAGGCCATGGCCATGCTACAGGGACATGGGCACAGGCTGAGCCTGGGGGCTGTGGTTCCTCCTCCCAGCCCTGGGTCCAGGTGGCAGCTTTGAAGGGGCTGTGCTCAGCCCAGCACAAGGCCTCCATGAGATACTCCACAGCAGCCAGCCCTAGGAGCTCTCCTGATACACCTGGGGATGCAGGGAGGTGAAAACCTCCCAACACATCAGCTGCTGGAGCTCCCACCCCACTCTGAGCTGCCAGAAGACCCCAATCACCCCAGCACATGTTGCACCTCTACCTTGTACCTACTTCAAGCCAACCATCAGCACCCAGCCCCTGGCTGAAGCTTTGGCATTGCCTCCCCTTCCACTGGGAATGAGAGTGGACAGTTTGCCTGTTAAACGGACATCCAAACAGGATTTCAGCATTCCCACTGACCAACCATGACAGGCTGCAGGCTCCAATTTCCCACCCTGAGCATCTCACCGCTGGTCCCTGCACGTGCCAGCTTCCCTGTTTGGCCACAAAACCTCCAGTGAAGTGGCCCTGTACCCAGAAGGCAGTGCAGAGAGGACTGACGCAGGCCACTGAGAGGCACAAAAGCCAACCAGAAGTGTTTTAAGCCATAGTAACAAGATGAGTGATATTGCTTTGAGGCTCTCCTCCCTACCTCTCTCCTTAGATCTCCCCCCAGCCTTGGCTCTGAGGATGGTTTGAAGCCGCCAGTTGGGCAGAAGATTCCGCAAGACCGTTAACCCTCATGGGGGCTGTGCTGGCAATAGGTTCCCCAGATCTGGGCTCCTGGGTCAGAAAGGAGGTGGAGTAACTGGAGAAGGCCATGTGGATGTTCACTGGAACCTGGAGGACACATCAGTGCTGGGCTGATGCAGCTGGCTTTGGTGGTGGCAGAGGTTCAGGGGTCCTGGGGATACTGCAGCCCTGGGAGGAGGCACCAGGAGGTGGGGATTCTCCATCCTCTGTGTGAGAAATCACTCAGGGATTTTCCTTCTGCCGTGTTGTGGGTTTCAGCCGTGTTACAAGTTTCAGTCATGTTAGAAGTTTCAGCCATTTTTGTGCAAAAGGTGGGAGTGTTATGGAGTGTGGAATTAGTTATGGTTGTGGAGTTAGTTGCTGGGGGGAATCAGGTGTGCTAAGAGTGTGCACCCTGAAGTACCAGACCAATGGGAAAAGGGAACAGGGATCCAGATACCTGATGAGAAAGCTTAAAAGGCCTGAATGATTTGTGACAGATCTGCTCTTTCTTGAGAGTCACCCGACTTAGCTAGCTGGATCATTTTAATATATATATATCTTTGCTTCGAAGACTTTGTCTTCTTCACATTCTATCCGTGAGCAAGTGTTTCTCACATCAGGGACAGCAGGGCTCCATGGGATATGGTTGCGGCCATCCCAATCTGGCACTGGTGAAAGCCCTGCTACGATGGGGACGAGGGACCATGCTGGCCCCCTCCCCACAAATACTGCTGCAGGGTCTACAAAGACAGGCACCAAGTCCCATCCCTGAAGCTGGCAGCTGCAAAAATGACGGGATTTTGTTTGCCTTTTGCACTCTGGAGCACTCAGGAGAAGCTGAAGGAGAAGTGGTCTCTGTCTTCATTGTACCATGGCAGGAGAAACAGGCTCTTGTGCAGCTCCTTTATAAAACATGGTGGCATTTTACAGCCTGCAGAGAGTGATGTGGCAATCAAAGGGGTGTTTCAGCAAGTGGAGGCTGACCCCAGCACCTGTGTCTCCTCCACTGAGCAACAAACACTCTGAGATTTGTGTAAACATGGCATTGAGATGTGCTGTTACATGGAAAAAGTGTGGTTTTTTCTACACGTCCACACACAGTGTGGTCTCCTGGTGCAGCAAACCTAGCTAGTGTGGTCATTCCACCAAGCCAAGGGAGTCTTCTGTGCTCTCTTCAGCTTGATGGCAAGCACTCTCCAAGTCAGATTTATCCTGGAAAATAAAAGTTCAGCTGCTTGCCTTGGAAAGAAAATCACTAAAAAGATAAATAAGGAAATATTTCAGCAAAATGTACCTCAAGACTTGTTCTGTAACTGCTTTTCTGGGTATTACTCCAGGCCATACACCAAGTTATGTTTGGATACTGATTTCCACAGTTTTGGCTTGGTACAGGTTCTTGGATGCACAGCACCAGCCTTGTTGGAAGCTGTAGTGAAAGCCCATAAATAGACATGGGCTCTGGTCCTGGAAGGGTTGGGGCAGATGCGAGAGCCCGCTGGCCCCAGCCCGTTCCTTCCCCAGGCTCGGTGGGTGGCAGCCAGGCTGGGATGTCCGCGGGGATCCCCCCAAACCCGGGAAAGGGGAGGCTGAGGGCACGGGGGATATAAACCTGGGCTGTGGAGCCAGCCCGAGGCAGCGCCGGCGGCTCCGGGTGGGCCGATGCCCTGCCCGGCTGCGGGGTATTGCCCTCCTCCCGCCGAACCATTGCGGCCTGGGCCGAGCTGCAGCACCCCCGATCCCCGGCCCCGCTCCGGACACCGCATGCCACGGCCCCTCCCGGCGGAAGCGGTCGTTGCCAGGGAGCGCGGCGGCGCCGAGCTGGGCCCTCGGGCTGCCGGCAGACGCACCGCGGCCGGGCCCAGGCCGCAGCTGGAAGAGCGTCTCCGTGGCCTCCCGCGGTGAGTCCCTCACGGATGCCCGCCGCGGGGGAGAGGCTGGGGGCTGCGGGGAGCTGGGCTGGGAGGTAGAGCATAGGCTGGGGGTTGCCACGCCCCTGCCGAGGGCCTGCAGCCCCGGGGAGGGGTGGCTGCACCCACCGGGGTGAAGCCTTGGGGCTCCTGCCTCGGGCTTGGCCCGGTCCCGCTGCATCTCTTCTCAGGCACTCGGGGAGCCAGAGGAGCTGAGAAGGGCTTTCCAAGGATACACAGTGTTTTTCAGTGGGGTCCTGGGGTAATGTGCCCTAGAATGGGGTTTGAAGCCATTATCCCTTCTGTCACTACACAAGTTGTGCAAACTCTTTCTCCACATTTCTTGTAGGCCCCCTTCACATAGTGGAAAGCTGCTCTAAGGTCTCCCGGAGCCTCCTCTTCTCCAGCCTGAACACCCCCGACTCTCTTAGCCTGTCATTACAGCAGAGGGGCTCCAGCCCTGAGAGCATCTTCATGGCCTCCTCTGGCCCTGCTCCAACAGGTCTATATCCTGATGTTGCTGGCCCCAAAGCTGGAGGCAGCACTGCAGGGGGGTGTCCCCAGAGCCAAGTGCATTATCTTATATCAGAGAATATTAATGTCTCCCATTGCAGCCTGCAAGGGGAAAGCACAGGCATGGGCTAACATCACCGTATAGGTTCACAACACCTCATTTCCCCAGTTCTCCAGGAGGCATGGCCCCAGATCCCTGTGTAGCCCTGAAGCACAGAAGTTACCCTGGTGCTACTTTCCATTTCAGCTAAAACTAACAAGGGAGGAAGCAAACAGCCAAGACCAGCCGCACAGAGACTAGCCCTTTGTTGTGCTGCAGATGACCTGCTTTGCCTATCACAGTTTAGGGATTTCCCCCTCACCCCTGTGCTTTTTGCAGAGGTTGGCTCATAAAAGTGTGTAGCTGGTCTTGCTCCAGCTCTGTCTGTGGTAGTGACTTCCTGGCCAGGGACACAGGCAAAGAAGAAATGTGGCCTGAGAGGGAGTGCTTCAAAATCAGACGTGGCAGGTTCAGGGCTGCAAAAAGCACCCGCCAAAGCCTTGTCTGTTCCCATGCCTTGTAGTTTCCTTAACTACCATGCCAAAAACAAGCTGTGAGAGGAAGCTGTGATTCATACAGGCTCTAAAAAATCTCAGTTTAATGGGGGCATAAGTTGAATTTTCACCACTTGGTAAGCTGAGGCAAAGGGCACAAATTGTTGAATTCATGGTTCTTAAACTTACAGGGACACTCTAGGAGAAGTAAGACTGGAGTCTGCATGGCCTGGAACCTAGACCCGGGCTAAACAGGTCGGACATTGTATTCTTGACGTTTAGGTTTCTAAATCGGTGATAGGGAAAATGCTTTCCTGGATGCAAATTAGACAGTGTGGCTGAGCCAGCCATCAGGTCACTGCTGAAAAGGGATAGCCTTGTTCCCTCTTCCTCCCTCCTCTGCTTTCATAAGCACGTGCTCCTGCTGCATTTGCCTTGTGCTTGCTCCAGTGCTTCTCTCATTACCCCCATGGAGATAACAGCCAGATTACTTTTGGGCAGAAGGGTAAACCAGCAGAAAACCAACCCAGCAAAATAAGTGACTTGTTTTGTGCAGTGGCAGTGAGTTGAGTCGGCTCAGCACAGGAGGGTGTGCACTGCAGGGCTGTCACAGGAGATGGCCCTGATTCCCTGATGGGAATGGCTGCAGAGAAGGTCCACACCACCCCCTTGTCAGAAGTGAGCCAGGAGGTTCTCTCACTTGTGTCCCCCCAAGACACTCATGTTCAGCAGGAGCAGAGCAGCAGCTTGGGAAGACTGTGCTGATCATTTGTGTCTGAGGCTTGGCTGCTTCTGAGGCTGGTGCTGGGGACTGGCATCCCACTTCGCTGAGTTTGCCGGAAGTACCTAGATAGGCAAGATGCTTACCATTCTAATATGAGACCATCTTGCAAGATCACAATCCAGAGGTGATGTGACTTGCAAATCATGGAGTGGGTGTCATTTGCAAATTCCCTGCAGCAGGGCAGGCTGCTGTTGGGATGTGAAAGGTATAAAATGAGCTTTCCATCCCCCGCCTCCCATCAACTTGTCTTTCCTCCTTCAGTTCCCCACACTAATTGCCTGCTCTGTCACAGGTCTTGATTTCAGCCTGTCATTTTGCATGTAAATTACTGGGTTTGAAGGCAAGTTCAGATCAAGATCCAATGTGAATTTTGAGGCCAGTAGCTGTTCTGGAGTGACCTCATGGTGAATGTTTTGTTTTGGGGTTTTTTGTGTTTTGGTGGTTTTTTTTTTTTTTTTTCTAGAATAAGAGGGGCTGTTCTGGCTTAGTTGGATCCATTATCAAGACGATTAAATAATACCAAGACAGTGCCCTTTTATCTCAGGCTGAGAGGCTGTGTCTGCTTTTCAGAAATAGCTTTTCCAGAGCAGCTGGGTACAGGCTGTACATGCATTCTGCTATGCAATAGTCAGCATTGCTTACATTGCCTCTGCAGTTGTGTCTGGGAGATGACTAACAGCTTTTTGCTAATGGGTCTCATGTCAACAGGGGTGATTTAGCAAGGAAGACTGCAGTGCATTAGTTGCTATGACTCAGACTCACTCAGCCTTGTATGGGTCGTTTATTGGTTTATAAATTAAACTGCAGATGTTGTGTCCTGTCAGTGCTGGCATGCTGAAGGTCTTGAAAGGGGCTCTTCCCGTAGAGTTGGCTCAGAAATCTTTAAATTACTACCTCTGGAGTCAGGGCATGCAGGGTATAGCCCTCCCAGCTCTTACAGCGATGACACCAGCCAGGCTGCCCTGCCACCTGTCAGAACCATGGTGGGACTCACATGAGGTGTCGAGGTTCTTGTGGCATCTACCAAAAGCTCAGCAGCCTGTGCCTGTTGGCGTGACATCCTGCATCCTCATTTTTGGAATGGGGAGGAAGTCCCTCAAGTTTCTTACTGTACATGAGATCCGAGGGCTGAAGCACCTCTCCTATGAGGACAGACTGAGAGAGTTGGAGGTGTTCAGCCTGGAGAAGAGAAGGCTCTGGGGAGACCTCAGAGCCCCTTTAAGTCCCTAAAGGGGCTCCAGGAAAGCTGGGGAGAGACTCTTGATCTATAGGACAGGGGGGGGAATGGTTTTAAACTGAAACAGGGGAGATTTAGATTACATTTAGAAAGAAATTCTTTGCTGTGAGGGTGGTGAGACCCTGGCCCAGGTTGCCCACAAAAGCTGTGGCTGCCCCATCCCTGGATGTGCTCAAGGTCAGGTAGGATGGGGCTTTCAGCAACTTGGTCTGGTAGGAGGTGTCCGTTCCCAGGACAGTGAATTGGAGCTGGATGGTCTTTAAGGTCCCTTCCAACTCCAACTATTCTGTGATTTTACTATCACTATGGTGAGCACAAGAGGAAATAGATGCTGACTGCTCCTGTGCTCTAAGGATCTGTGCTCCTCCTGTCACAGGGAGGAGGGAGGCTGCAGGGACCAGTGTAGGCCAGGGTAAGGATCAGTGGATCTGTGCTGGTACCTGTTAATCTGCATCAGAAAGTTATTTAGAAATGAAAAAGTTGTTTTTCTAAACAGTTAACTCCCCATTGGCCGAGAGAGCCAACATATGGCTGGGCTGGTTTTGTCTCAGGGCTCTTCCCCAGAAATTGAGCATCTACCCCTGTATGGTCCTGCAGTGAAGTGTTTTGTCTTGGGTCCTTCTGCGTTTCAGCCCCAGCCTGCTCAAGGGTGGCAGTGCCAGTGGCATGTCTCTAATGGAGGATACAG
Source organism: Nycticryphes semicollaris (assembly GCA_013400055.1). Lineage (NCBI taxonomy): Eukaryota > Metazoa > Chordata > Aves > Charadriiformes > Rostratulidae > Nycticryphes > Nycticryphes semicollaris. The sequence continues at coordinate 44,308 of VXBJ01002015.1, read as the reverse complement.
CTGGGGGTTTATCTGTGTGGGGCTGGGGCTTCAGCTTGCTTTGGGTAGGTTGTGTTTGAACCACAAGAGCTATTTAGAAAGAGTCCAAGGTGCAAGATAATTGAAATCTAAGGGTAAAATGTATCAGGTGATGTCTACTTACCTTGCATTCCTCATTCACTCAAGGCACATAGGGCAGTTACAGTAGCTCAGCTCCTGCTTGCATGTCTGCAGTAAATGTTCTCATATGGGAGAGCAAAGTGGGGAAGGATTTTCTGTACCAAAGATACCAGTATTACAGCAACCGCAGACATTTCAGGTTCAATGCTAGTAAAAACGCTGGTTAGCCTCACAGTAGGGACAGTGATGCTGGATCCTGTGCCTCACCTGCCTGGAGCCCAGTTTGGGGTGATTTCCTACCTGCAGGTCATCTCTATAGCTGGGTGTGAGCTCTCTAATGAAGGTCAGAGATTCATATATATACCTAGCTTTTCAGTGGCTCAGTGAGCCCTGTTCATGTCTCTTCTCAGTGGTGACTGGTTACCATGGCGGAGGCAGAGGACAGCAGGATGTGTGAAAGGCCATCCAGGATTTCTGGACCCATTCCTCCAGACCCTACCCTCTTTCCAAACTATTACAAACGCCCCTTCTCAGGTGAGTTCTCAGTGCTTGTTATGGATGGGTGGTTTTGTGCTTTGGCGTGACACAGATGCTTATTTGATGTCCTTGTTCTTTGGCATCCTCAACAGTCTCCACTCACACTGGTGCAGGTGCTTCTGCTGCCTCACAGATGGTCACCCTAAAGGTTTACAGCTGGTTGAAAGATGGGAAAGTCTAAGGTAGAGGTGGAGAGGGGTTTTTCTAGGCTGTGGGTAAAGAAAACCACAAAGTAAGATTGTTTTGTGATAATGTCCTCTGTTTTTCTCTGTAGCTCGAGGGAGGCTGGAAGGGAATGCTGGGAAGCTGGATTTTACCTCTGGTTCCCTGGATCCAGTTCCCTACCTGTACCCCACTTTGGGCAGTGCCAACCAGGCCCAGCCAGCCCCTCGCATTCGCCCCAGTGGAAAGAACTTCTTGGAAAAGGGACAGAAGGGGACGCTCAGTCTCTTACTGCAGCTTGAAGGGCTTTCCCTTGGTGGGGGGCTGCCAGTCAAGAGTAAGTACAGCTGGGTCGCTGCTGGCCTGAGTTGTTCAGGACCAGGGATGAAGCATCAGGGGTTTGGGTGGATTTCTCAGCTCTGCTGCCTGGCCTTGGTGTCCCTGGGCCATCGCCCATGGTGCAGCAGGTGCTGCTGTGGCCTCCGTGAGTCCGGTCTGGCCCAGATCTGCAGTGGCAAGAGGGACTGTAAAAAAGATGCTGTTTAATTTATACTTGAGGAACAAGTCATAGATGAGACACTATTAAGAGATGCTGGAAATAAACAAAGCCCTTCTAGTTTACTGCCTCTGAATATAACCAGTTCTTTATAGCCAGTACTTAAAGGTAGATCAACTGAAATCTTAATGTATAGAAGATGTTTAACGCGGGGAATTCCTTGTTACTGAAGCCAGGCAGGGTTTGGGAAGACTCTGTGTATGTGGATACTAAGGACATCTTTGCAAAAGATGGTCCCTTCTTCAGGGAGGTCACAGAGAACATTCAGAGGTCCAGAAAAGAGAAAAGGATGAGCACAGGCTGTCACGTGATTGGCTTCATGTGCTGGCACTGTCCTTTCTGGTGCCAGCATGGTGGAAGCCAGCTAGTGGCTGCCACAGCTGCTGTGCCAAAACAGGAGGGGAATGGAAGAGGCTGTGGTTGTGTCAGCTGAGATCTGCCCTGGCATGGGGAGCCCAAGGAAGAACCATTTTTGATTCAAAACCAAAAAATATGCTCCATAGTCTTGATTCTGTCCCCTTGAATGTGGGACAATGGCTGACCCTGAGCTCTGAAACCAGGACCATCATGGGTTTAAGGCTCTGCAGCTGCCATTAACAAGCCCTCTCGTTGCTTTAGAAGTACCATGGGATGCTGAACTGGGAACTGACCTTGCTCTCAAGAGGATGCTGGTGTGGCTTGTCTAGCATAGCCCAAAATGGGACGAGTGAGCCACACTCCTTCAGAGCAAGGGAGTCTGTGAAGACCAGTAATGTGCATAGACCTGTGCCAGTGGTCATCTGGGCATGATGGGATCCTCTGACAGAAGAGGGTCAGTCTGGGAGTGTGGATCTAACATGGGAAAAATGCACAGATTGTCCAATCTGCAGGAGTGGGGAGAGCTTGCTCTTTCTATGGGCAGTTGGACCAGTTTTGGAGATGGAGCTGTGGTCTCTGGTGCCAGTGCTCCAAGAGCCTGCATCCCTTGGTGGTGTCTGAGGAGTGAGGGCTGTGTCTCCCCTTGCTGTGCAGGGAAAGAGTCCAAGGACCACGAGAAGGAAAACGTGAGGCGAATAAAGGATATTCAGAAGAAGTGCAAAGAGAAGGAACAAGCCCAAGAGCACAGCCAACCCAAGCCTGTGAAAGCTCTGTGGAAATCACAGAAATATGAAAATGTGGAGTCAAAGGTGAAAGCCAAACTGCAGGTCAGTACCCACTGAGCTCTTGAACTCTCCCGACCTGGGGCATAGTTCAGCATTGAAGCTGTGTGGGATGGGGGAGATGTGGGAGTCCCAGAACCTGTGGGTCTGGGGACAGCTTGGTGCTGGAGCACAGTGGGCAGATGTGACAGCAGGGCTGTGTGGCTTGGGTCTAGAGAGCAATTGCCGTAGTAATCCCCATCCTTGTCTGGCCATGTAGACCTCCAATGCAGGGGGAGCTGAGAAGAGGAAAATTTCATCACACTTTCTGGAGGCTCCTACTTGGCTGTTCAGTTGTTAGGGATCTCAGGGTAGTTCCTGGAAGGTGCAGAGGAGCACTCACAGCCATATTCCCTGTCTAGAGGTGCATCCAGCTGGCTTTGCAGCTTCACAGTGTTTGGGGCAACACTAGTCTGCATTTGTGCTAAAAGGCTGTGGAATTTTGCCCCAGGGATCGTGGTCCTCAGAGGTAGGTCTTTAGGCTGTGTCAAACCTTGGTCCAGCTCTTACCACCCCGTGGACCCACAGTGGACCCTATATCTCCATGTTCTTCTCTGAGTGATTGTTCTGGTGAATAACCATGATGCAGTGGGGCACACAGATATCTCCAGGCAGTCAGGGCAGAGACCTCATAGCTCCAGGAAAATGTGAACAGCTGTATGTACCTCCTGTCCTCTGTACATGTCATTGTGGGAGAAGGGATACAGGGCCGTGCCTTGTCTTCTCAGGCCTTTTCAACTGCTGAAACATTCATGGCTTCTGTTCCAAGCGGATGTCCGGTTTTGGTTCACTTTTGGCTTCTTTCATTTTCCTTTGTCCGGATAATTTTTTTCTCCTCTGGTGGGTCACTCATGTTTAAATGGTGCCTCTGTTGGAGGGCTTTTCAAAATGCATCAAAGTGGCTGCCTTGGTCAAAGTGTACCTGTTTGTGCAGAAAGTAGAGGCCCACCAGAAGAGGGAAGGAGAGCTCCATCACTGTCTTTGGGTGGATCCGTTGTCATCAGTCTGGATCTAGGAGGCCTTTGTCATCCAGGTGACCTCTCTGCTGAGTTGGCCTCCCTTCATCCAGAAGAGCATTGCAGCTTCTATGGATGGGGTGGGTTCCTGCTGCATGGCAGCACCCTCATCATAGCAACCTCCTGGAGGAGAGGTCTTGGGGCTTCCTTCCAGCTCCACCTCATGTGGGAGAAGCCACCTGAAGGGGAAACATGGGGCAGCTGCCCTGGACGGAAAGCCACTGCCTCTCCAGAGCAGCCTGGCACTGCTGGATCCTGTACTCCCATCAGACATGGCTTTGTCCTTCTATGAGTCTCTAGTGACCTTCACAGTCTCTGTCTGTCATGTCTGTGTGGACAGGAGTGACATGGGGAGCTGCTGCTTGTGCAGACGGTGGGTGCAAGCTGGGTGACACCTCGAGCACGGCCATTGACACAAGCCATCCCTTGGTGCTCCCGTGCTGAACTGCAACCTGAAGTTCCTCCTCATCTTTGCGTTCCTTCTCTCTGGTCTGTGGCCCTTGAGCTGACTTTTGACACTAAAATTTTGTGTATTGGTAACAAATGCAAAAATTGGTAAGATGATTTCCAAGTCAATGGTTCCAAATGTTGTCTCTCTTCTTCCTGGTGTGTGCCACCAACCTCTCAGATGTCTGACCCTTGCACACACAGGAGTAAACCCTCATGTGCTTTAGGAACAGAAGCCCACACTCTTGTTTGACAAGTCCTCTGGCTTAGAGGAAAATTGAAATAATTTGTTCTTTTGTTCTGGGGAAAGGGTAATTTCTTCTTTTGTTCTGGGTTCTGGGGAAACTGCCTGCTCTGCACAGGCAGTTTCTCCGTGGTGTGTTACCTGTGCTCTGTGGATTCCTCCCTATCTAGGTGGCAGGAGGCCCTGGTCCTGACTCACCTTACTTTAACTGTTGCTGCAGCTCTCCTAGAGGTGGGGTGTTCCCTGTGGAGCTGCTGCTCAGAGTTTAGGTTGATTCTGTTAGGTCTGGTGTCTAACATGGAGTTTCTTTTCTCTCATCTGTCCCTGACGCTGTTCACTGTAGCAGCTGCCTTGAAAAGGGCTCTGACAGTCTTGGTACTCCTGTAAAAGGGAGATGGGAGCGCACTCCTAAGATCACAGACTTATTTGACTTCTAACCAACTGCACAAGGTAAAAGCACTTCTCATTAACTTACCAGAGAGATCTGGGTCTCCCAGTTCCTGCTGAAAAAAGGCTGATCATCTTTGGAGTATGATCAATCTGGGCAGTGCTGAGGGCATCGTGTACCGTGGTCCGTACACAAAATTTGCTAATGTTACTGCCCTATCCCACCTTCAGTCTTCAGGCCTGCCAAGCTCAGTGGGCCAGGGCACAAGGAATCTGCCTCGAGGGTGCTGCAGTTCAGCTGAGAGAACATCCTGAGACCTTGAGTACCTGCAAAGCTCTGGAGACTGCCCTGTGCAGTTCCTGTTGCTGCAGAGCAGTGCGCTGGTTGCATTTACTGTAAGTTCACCCTCAGTGTCCTTCCAATTTTCAGGGTTCGTTCAGGGATTGCCTCAGGCAGCCTTGCTGCCAGCCTGTTAGACATCAGGCAGCATCGCCTTGTCCCATCGCTAGCCATGGCCTTTGAAGATGCCTCCCAGATGCAATTCCACCCTCCCAAAACTACCAGACTCCCTCACTCTCAGCTCCTCCTTCTGTCTAGAACAGGATAACCACAGATTTGGGGTGCTGAGCAGAGCAACGCTTGAGAGCATCTAATTTGTGTCAGCTTCATGCCTGCCTGTGCCATTTCATTAACACAGGACTCTGCAGCATGCTCTGGATTTATGGAAGTGGGCTGGCTGCTTCTGGGAGTTCAGGTTCTCTAGTGTTGCCAACATGGGAGACTGGTGTGCATCTCTGAACTTTCAGCACACTTACTTTACACTGCCATTTGCCCTTTTCATGGGAACATTTCTGCTTTTTAAGGGGTCCTGATCATTGTTAGTTTGGACTGTTCATCCACTGAAATTATCCCTAGGTCTGGTTGGTGTTTCTGCTGCGTTATCTGGTGTTGCTCTCCTTTCATGCCTGCCAGATGAGTCAGTGAAGAGGGGCTCTCCAGTCAATGCTACACAGGCATTTGATCCACATGCCTGTTCCTGCAGATTTCTGTCTCCCCCCACCTCCCTCGCCTTTTTTGTATTTTTAGCATTTCTTTTCAAATTTCAGTTGCCGGGTCTGAATTTGTTTCTGTTTGGCCTTTGATGTCTGTGTGCACGTTGCCTTCCCCCAGGAACTTCTGCCAAGTCATGGCAGAAAGAGCGTACTGTCATCTGCCTGCTGGAAACTTGTGGTTGAGCTTGTGGTTGACCACCCAAACTTTGTTGGGTGGGTTTCTCTTTGCTCCAGCCTTCCTCTGCTGGTGGATCTTTTCTTGCCTTTCCCAGGAGAGCTCCCCACCTCCTAAACCAGAGGCTCTGAAATTCCTGAGGGCGTATTCTCGCTGTGGCCCTGGGATCAAGCCATGCAGATCGCTGTCCCCAAGGCCTGCCAGAATAAAAACAGGGGCAGACGAAGAGGCTCCAGAGGCATTGGGTGATGAAAGCAAGGTGAGTTGTGCACTCTCTGCATGCTCCCAGGGGTTTCTGGCACTCATCCATCCTAGGTGTTTCTGGCACTTATCTGTTGCTCCTGCTTTGAACTCTGCATGTGTTCTAAAGGGTTGGGTCAGATGTGCTACATGAACAGGGAGAGCTGTAAATACTGTTCCTGAAAGGAACAGGGCCTTGGTTACTGGGGTGGTGAGATGCATGTTCAAGGGTTGCTACTGCTACCCTTTGGCTTCATCCTTGCTTATAGTTGAAGAGATCATTAAGTTGGCTTAGCAAATCCCACCTCCTCACTGTAAAAGTGCTAGTGATATCCAGTCTGCTCTTCCTGGGGCTTTGTTGGAGGTTATGGGGATTTGGAGGCTGCTCCCACCTTAATCAAAGTTCCTTGCTTCTGTGTGTTAGATAAAAAATTTGGGAAATTGGTGTGCTTTTTAGTAAGGAGAGCTAAATCTGTATTAGCAATTAAACCTTTCAGGTAGGCTTGTCTGGGAAGTCCTAAACTGCTCTGTGACTCATGTCTTCTTTCCTTGGCTCACGTGGGGTTCCCAAATGCCATGAAGCAACTTAATTTAAACAGGACATAAACTCTTAAGGAGGAAAACCACGGAAAGACAACTTTGAACTCAAACCCAGCAACCTTCTTCCCTGTCTTGACCACCAGAAGAGCTGTGCTACAGGGTGCTGTCTCTGGGGAAATGCCCTCAAGGACCAGCCAAATTCCTGTTCTGCCAAGGGCTCTGTTGCATTTATTGGTCTGGTGAAGGCCTGACCAGCTTTTCCCCCAACCTTCTACCTGCTCTGATGGGCTCAAAACACAGCAGTAGGAGCTGTGAGGACCATGTCACACTTGGTTCTTCCTGTCGTACTGTCTTTGAGGGTATGGGGTCAGCTTGAGGACCTCAAAAAGTTGGGGTTGAGGTTTTGGCTGGATTTTGGTGCCAGGCAAACCATGGCACCCCAGGGGTTTCTGGCACTTATTCTGACACACTTTTCTTCTCAAAACATGGCCACAGCTCTGCCTGTCTCTCTTCCTCCTGAGGTGAGATGTGCTGAGGGTCTGCCCATCTGATTGTCGTACACCTGCAATTGTCTCTCTTGTGTGAGTGCCTTTTTGCTTTGTCCCTTGCAGAGACAAGGGCAGCTGCCCATGTGCATGTGCTGGGTTGGCCCCTGCTGCCTCCCTCTCTTCTTCCAGATGCAGGTGGAGGGCAAGAGCATTGACTTCATTAAGCACAATGCCCGCAACGCCAAGCGGGCCTCTCTGCGGCGCTCCCAGTCCCTGCAGGCACTGGCTGAGCTGCTGGAGCAGAAGCAGCGGAAGCAGGAGGAGTACAACGCCAAGCAGAAGGGACACATCCCCCAGTAGTATGTATGCCCCTGTCTGATCTACGGGACTCTCTATAACAAGCCTGCTTCCTTTCACCACAGCCCCCAGCTTCTGTGTAGAAAGACAGGGAGAGGGGACAGAGGCACTGTCACCATACACAAGCAGTGTCATTTATTGTGGCCTGGGGAATAAATGCAATCCCTCCTGGTTTCTCCACTTAACAAGCATCCTGTGGCCAGTGTGAGTGAGTTCAGGAAGAATTTTGTCTCCTCCTCCCTTGCTTGCTGTTATACAGTGATGTCAGATGGGGATGGTCTGTGTGCTCTGAAAAATGTGCTCCTGTGCCTTTGTAAGCCTTGCTCCACATGGTGTAGCTTCAGTATTAAAAGGTCTGTTCTCTGAGAAGCAGATAGCTCACTGTGCCTCACATGCATTCTTTCTGCCTTTGACCTGGAGACTGAGGAACATCCAGTGAGTGATTTGCATTTTATGAGTGGAAAACAGTTTCTGGGTGACCCTGTGCTAGGACTGACCATGGTGTCGGTACTGTGGCTTTCTGCTGTGTCTGCTTTACTCTGCCAGCATCCCTGGGCTGTCAGCTGCTTTGTCCAACTTCATTCCATCATTGGCTCAGAAATGGTTGACTCAGTGGCCTGGGCAGGAAGCAAGGAGCTGCAGAAGCCCTTGTCTCCATGGTGCTCGTGTTGGCCTCTGCCTGTCTTCTAACTGCCCTTCAGTGTGCTTGGAGAGTGTTTGCTAGTCCACACTAGTGTGCTAAACCCGGGTCCATTCCTCCATGGCGAGGGCCTGTGCCAGAAGGGTGGGCCTGTGGTCCTCAGGCAGTGATGTGGAGACCAGTGGGGACTGAAGAGCTCAATTCCTTGCCTCTGTCCACATCCCTGTGCCACCCCTCCTGACAGATGTGCTGACACGTGCTGTTGTTTTCCTTGCCAGCCTGCTGGAGAGGAAGGAGCTGTGGCGGAGACAGATGGAGGAGCGGCTGCAAAGCCTGCCAGATCCTGACACACCACCTGGTCACACCATGATGCCAGAGGGCCAGCGGCTGGAGACCCTCAGCAATCTGAAACAGAGTAAGAGGAAAAGCAATGAGGGTTCCAGCTCAGAAAAACAGGCCAGGATTAGGGACAGGGGAGTTCTGTGGTGCAGATTCCTGACACCCGGAGAATTGCCTGGAATAAGGCAGGTAGCCTTATTGTAACACTTGAGCTGTGTGCATGGGAAGAGCAATCTCCTTGAGGTTGGTGGGGACCTCCAGGTTACAGGACTGGCTCTCTGGAGCAGGCTTGTCCAGTGGACCTGATTGTTAAGGCTACTATTATTCTTAAAAGTGATAGAAAGATTTTGCTTAGAAGGGACCTTCAGAGGTCTGTAGTCCAACCCTTGGTTCTTCAAAGCTGGAGCAGGTCACTCAGGTCCCCATCCCACTGAGCTTTGAATAGAGGATGAGTGTTGAAGTCCTTGTTCCAGTGCTGACACCATTTTCATGACTGAGGACGAAGTCATAGGAAAAGGATGGATTTCTTTGCTTTTCCACTCATACAACTTGTTTGTTGTTTTGTTTTTTACAGGCCAAGAGCAGCTGATAAAGGACCTGGTGATGCTGCCAATGCGGGCAGACACCCTCAGCGTGCAGAAGCGGCAGGTAGAGCTAGAGAGGAAGCTCTCCCAGATAGAAGAGGCCATCAAAATTTTCTCAAGGCCCAAGGTCTTCATCAAGCTGGACTCCTGAGTCGGTGGGGCTAAATATGTTGTGGTGCTCTGCCTGAGCATCCTTCATCACTGGGAAGGGACGATGACCACTTTGGGAGGGAAGGAGAGGAAGGCAAGTTCAGGACCCTGGGCCCATGCAGGAACTGACAGGCAATATGTAGACAGCGTCTCTTGCTCCACCTCCAGTGCTGGGTCTAGTCCAAGGAAAAGTGTGGGAGATGCCCTAATGCAGTCTGCTGCGTGGTATGGAGAACCTGAGTTCTCAAAGATCAGATCTCTGCTCTGGATCCATGGCATCACCTCTCATTTTCCCATTCTTCCCCCTTCTGCAAACTGGTATGAGGTCTCTCGAGCTCTCTGTGGTGCTCCTTGTCCCACTCTTTATACTGAGCTGGACCATGCTCATGGCTCATTCTGAGCACCTGCAGACTTGGCTGCACAGAAGCCTCATGCTGTACATCTGCCATGTGTGCCCCAGTCCTGAGCACTGAACCTCTGCATACTCTGACCTGCTGTCTGGGCTCAGCAGTTTGGGGACAGCTTGGGGACAGCAAAGAGTTGCAGAGCTTCCATCCTTCCTGCCCAGGGAAGAGCTGGGCTGGCTGTAGGGAGATCTGGCAGGATGTCTGGAGAAGCCTTTGCTGTCTGTGGGACAGGACACGCTCCAGTAAAGCATCATTTCCCTCTTTCAGTGTGTGGCAGCCCCTGGTGGGCTCAGCAGGGCCTGAGGAGTGGCCAGGGGAGCAGAAACCAGCAGCATTGATGTAGTGCAGGAAGGGGGGGAGCCATGGTTCCTCATCCCGCTTTCTGCAGAAGCCCAAAGTGGCCAGAGAGATTCAGTTTCACAGCGCTGGGGTGCTGGAACATGGTGGTGGACTTGGAATGGAGAACACACACAGAAGTCCTGCCAGATCTCAGTTTGCAGGTGGGCAGGACATGGCTTGGTGCCATCATGGAGGTGAGCTTGCTGCCTCCTTACCTTCAGATGTTGCACAGGGACCTGTGCAGGCCTTTGCAGGGATCCTGTTGCATGAAGCCTAAAAAGATTTAGGCTAGAAGGGACCACTGGAGGGCTCAGTCCATCTGCTCAGCGCAGGGCCAGCTCCGCAGCCTTGTCCAGCTGAGCTGGGAAAATCTGGAGGAAGGACGGGTTGCCACTGCAATGTCACTAGGGCTCTGTCCCCAGGCTGTGCCACCCTTGGGAGAACACTTTTTTTTCCCCCTGAAGTCCCATCAAAACTTCCTTTGTTGGAGTTTGTGCCCATTGCCCCGTCTCCTTTCACTGCACAGGGAAGAGGTACTGTGCATGGTTGCCTCAAACAAATGCCTTGTTGCACGGGGTTACTCCATCCTGGGCAGGATTTTGTGGGGTGGAGGTGTTGCAGAGTTGTCCAGCCCTGCCTGCAGCCCCCTGCAGTATCCGGAGCTCTGTGATGCCCTGGGATGTCAGGGACCAACGCTGCTGCCAAGGGCTGGGGAAGCTTTTAGCACTGGGAAAATCACCCTACATTCCTGTGGGGCCAGTCTCGGGCTGAGCCAGCTGGATGATAGTGGCTGGGAGCCACGGTCAGCAGCCCCCAAGCACCTCCTGCCCTAAACACATCTGGACTAACTGACCTGTCATCTGCTTTGCTCCCTTGTCCCTCTGGGCCCCTGCTGTGTGCCGTGAGTGTCACCCAGCCGCAGCCCTCACTGTGGCTCTCCCTGCCTGCCCCCGGACAGAGAGACGCTTGGTGCTGTACCTTCAGATCCTGAGAGCTGCAGGTCCTTCTCTACTTCCTCCTCTACGTGCCCCTGAGAGCAGCACTGATGAGAGGACCCCGTTTGTAGGGCCCTTGGCACAGGGGCTGGCAGTGCCAGTGCACTCAGGCCTTTGGCACGGCTCCCACGCAGCTGCTGGCACCAGCAGGGAGCTACCGTCAGCGAAGGCAGCAGGACACAGTCCCCCCTTCCCTGCATAGGTGATGGCTCTGTCACTGGCACATGCCCGTGCCTGCACCCAGCATCACCTGGCAGGAGCCAGGCTGGGGCTTCTACCATCATCTGCACTGGCTTCTTCAGGGTTTGACCTGATGGCTGTGGGAGATCTCTTGTGCCATGAAGGGTCTAGCACCGCAGCGGTGCCCTTGTTCTCCCTTAGTGCTTGTCTCTAGCGTGAGTGAAGGGGCTGGAAAAGCCCTGCCCTCAGGAATGCCTTGTCTGCCAGGCCTTTTGCCAAGGCTGCTGCACCAGCAAACATGGCCAGTGGCCACAGTAGGCTGGGGCAGACATGTTGGGGCTGGTGCCAAAGGTCAGCGCTGCAGAAGGTGGGGCAAGAGGAGGCGAAGGACCACAAGCACAGCCAGCCACAATCTGGCTGGGCCTTTTCAGAGCCAGGGCACGTAAAGGAGAAGCTGTCACTGCTGTCACCAACAGGGCCCAGCAGCACTGCCCTGCTGGGGTGTTGTTGCTCTGTCCCTCCCTGTAGGCAGGAAGGCGCTGATGTGGAGCTGGACCAGGCTAGCAGCAAAGCAAGGGCCAAAGCCACCATCAGCCCAGCACTTCGATGCTGAGGGACCGAGGGCACAGGGAGTCCCAGGTGAGCAGGAGAGGTGGATACATCCCCCTGCTGAGCTTGGGGCTGGAGGAGGAGCATGGTGCTGTGCCACTCCTTGCAGATATTACCAGGGTGTCCCCTGTGTAGTGAGGGCACTGTAGCGGGGACAAGGTGGGGGACTGGGGGGGCATTGCATCAGGCCACTGTGTCAGGCTCACTGCCCAAAATAGCCTGACTATGTGCTGTGGGACAGAGATGCATAGGGGGAGGGACATACCATAGTGTCCCCCAAACCCTCAGTTGCTCCCTACAATAGGCCTCAGCAGCACAGCCATGACGTGTGCTGTGGGGTGGTTCTGCTCCCAGACACTGCCTTGCGCATGCAGGGCCAGGTCCCCAGCCAGGTGGCACAGTGGGAGCCAGTGTGCCCCCTTCTCCCAGGGGACATACAGAGCTGGCTGTGGGGCTCGTGCTGGCCTGCAACAGGATGGGCTATTGCACATGGGATAGTGTCATGGAGCTGGTGAAGGACAGGACCATCCTCTCCCACAGCACTGGGACTGTTTGCTGTTCTGGGAGGAAATGTTCCCCATGGCTTTTGGGGTCCAGCCCCTGCGGTGATGCAAACCAGGAACAAGGAGGGTGCTTTCTAGAAAAGGTTTTACTGTCCATTGTAATATATTAATTGATGATCCATATTTCAATAAAACAATTAAAAAACCCCACTTGTTTGGAGGGAGGAAGGTGGGAAGCGACGGGGCTAGGAGGGGGCAGTACCTGGTGGGAGCGGGCACTGCAGCTGCGCTCCCAGGGACGTGGATGGCAGGAGAGGGCAGTGGGGAGCCCTGCACCAGCCCTGTCGTTGCCCTGGTGCCCACAAGACCCCACAGCTATAGGGTGAGGAGAGTGCCATCCTCCTGCCCGCTGCCCCGGCCAGGGCTGCCGTCGTGGCTGCCGAGGGATTGCAGGGAGCCCCGTGAGCTGTGCAGGGACAGGCTCCGCTGCAGGGGTCCATCGGTGGGGCCCCCATTGGGACAGCCCCCAGGGATGTAGTGGGGCGCGCTGTCACTCTCGATGACCAGGTCCCCCTCCTCATCGCTCTCAGCTGTGCTGTAGTTGCTCAGATACTGTGAGGCTGGGCTGGGGGTCTGCTGGCTGGGGGTGCTGTCCGTAGACATGCCTGAGCTGCCCGAGGCCTTGCTGCTGCGGATGATGTTGTTGCGCTGGTTGGCCGGCTTGACGGTGATGATGAGGTTGTGACTGTTGGCCACCATCATGTCTGTCACCTGGTCTAGGGATTTGCCGGCCACATCAATGCCATTGACCTCCAGGATCTCATCACTCACTGCGAGCAGCCCCGTGCTCTCGGCCAAGCCGCCCTTCACCAGGCGGGAGATGAATATGCCGGGGACCTTCTCGACACCCTGTGGGGCCACACGCACGCTGATGCCATCACGGATGTAGAAACCCAGGGGCTTGTCAGAGCCATGCTTGTGGAGCCGCACACGGCGGTGGGTCTCAGGCAGGATGTCCACATCGATGATGGAGGAGATCTGGCGGAAGTCCTGGGGCATGCCGATGAGGAGGTGAGGCTTGGCCCGGTAGTGCATGGGGCGCAGTAGACCCTTCTTCTTCCGCTGCAAGGAGTTTGAGGCGAAGACACTGGCATCAGACTCTGCTGTTAGGGAGCAAGGGAGGACACGAGTCAGGCAGTGCAGCCACCTGGGGGTGCAGCCACGTGCCCTGGGCTCCAGGTGTTGGGAGCCAGCAGGAGAAGTATCCTCCTTGCTCATGGGTCTCACTGGCTTTTCCTTTGTGGAGCATCACCCCGGCTTTTCCTGCAGCCTGTCTCCGCCAGGCCCATCTCCTGGGATTACCCAGCATACACGAGGCCAGGATTAGTGGGATCCAGGCAGTGATTCAGCCTTAATCACACTTTAAGCCAAACTGCGGTTTAACACTAGAGCTGCCATCCCTGACAGCCCAGGAGCCATGGCTGTGCCCCAGTTTGGGTCTGGGGAGAGGGACCAAAGCCCCCACCACCAGCACAAGGGGGTGCTGGGGTAGCAGCCAACTCCCCAGAGATAGTCCAGTCCTGTGAGATAGCACCACAATCCCTTGTTGCCACTGGAGCAGGGCCATCACTGGCATGGGATGGCAATGGCTGCAACTGTGTCTTGCAGAGCCCTACCATCCCCGAGGACAGAAACTCCCCACTTCCTGGAGACCCATCCAGGGCTGCAGCATCCCCAGGGCCCCTAAACATTCCAAACTATGATTTATGCCACTGGCTCTTACTGCACCATGTGGCACCACCACACAGTGTTTGACTCCATCCTCCTTGACCTGAGGCTGCTCCATGTGGCCCAGCTCTGTCATGTCCCCTTGACCACATTTACCAGGTGCTGGGGAGCGCCCCCCGGACTATCTTTGGTTTCTCCCCATCCCTGTCCACAGGAGAGCCCAGATCTAGACGTTGCATTGTCAGTACATTCCCCGGGACCCTGCTCTACCCCATGGGGGTGCTGGGGATCTCCCCAAGCCCAGGGAACATGGAGTTTCTCTCCAGCTAAGACAGTCTGCCAGGGCTCCTGAGTTATAAATATCTCCCTGCACATACAGCCTGGCATATTTTTAGCTTGGGGAAAGGTGGCGGAGGCTTTCCCACAGCTATTTCAGCTCCTCTCTGGGGTTTGTGGGGTGCCTGGGCCGGGCAGGTCCAGCACTGCATGGACAAGCCTGCTGGTGCTGGTGGTCCAAGGGGTGTCCTGAGCTTTCCCCTCCCCTTCCCACGGGGCAAGCCCAGCTAAGAGTGGCCAGCACCGCTGCCGTCCGAGGCCAGGCAGTCCCACAGGGATGGCTTCACCCTCTTGGGTGATGGCAGGGAGAGGAACCAAGCTTCAGCCTTTGCTTTTTCAGCCCTTGCCCCAGAACAGGCTGCTGCAGAGAGGGTGTACTCCAACATACACACGCATGTGCACAGCTCTCCACACCCAGCGTGTGAGAGCAGCTCTGCAGCCACATTCCTTGCTGACCTGGACTGGTTCGACGACAGCCCAGCCCTAGGATGACCTGGATCCATTTTAAATCAGCTGTGACTCACCTGGGGCTCACTCCAGGCCTCTCCACATGCCTCCCATGATGCTGCCAGCCCTGTTGCCCCTCTCCTGTGGGCACAACCAGGTGCCAGGGCTTGCCAGTGCTACCTCCTTACTCTGCTTATCACACTGCCCATGTTTCCAAGGCCACAGCTGCCCACTCTCTGTACTGTGCCAGCTTGACATGGTCACCCTTGGACCCTCACAGGCTTTTCTCAACAGCAGAGTTGGTTCTTGGAGCAGGTGCAATGCTCCTGTGACAACCCCATCACACCCAGCCCCGCACCAGCTCCCTGAACCACAGCCCAGGTCAAGCTGTTGGCCCAGGAGCAGGCAATGGTTCGTGCCAGCAGCACCAGCCCCAGAGCACACCATGGGCTCTGGCTCCTTCCTGCCAGCTACCTGGAATTACTGCTGCTGGCACCAATGCTGGATGGCTCTGGAGGAAACACGTCCAGGGCATCCCACACCATCTCCATGTGAGACCCCAGGAAAACCTACACAGCGTCTAGAGCCAGCCACTGGCACCACCTCCTGCCCAGGGATTTTGTACCATTAACATGAGCTGGAAACACAGAGTTGCTCTGGGCACTGTGTTGGGGAAAGTGGGGCTTTTAAGATCAGACTCCAGCTTTGGGCTCTGTTGCTTGGTGGTGCTACTTAAGAGGAAGCTTCAGGGCTGGAAGTGGAAGGGGATGGACCTGTCTCCATCTCCCTGGTGAAGAGGAGATATACCCAGGATGTGTGTCACCAGGAGGCCTTCATCCTCACTGGGATATGGCTATCAAGGCGATTTTGTGCTCTTGTGCAAGGAAGCTGCTCACTGGAAATGCACCACTGTGGTCAGGGTGAGCCCCAGGCTGCCGAGGAGGAGATGAGCCTCCTCCCACCACCAAAAACTTGGTGGCACTCAGCACTCCTGGAGAATGACACTTCAAAAAGGTGAATCCCAAGGATTTGCCTTTGCTCATCGGGGCACGTGGTGCCAGGCTGGCACGGGTGCCTTTGCCACAGGGAAGGGTTGCCGGGGAGTGCTCGTGCCATTGCCCCAGCAGGGCTCTGGGACCTCCTGGTGCTGCCACCTTCAGATCTATCCACCACTGTGATGGCTGGAGGGTATGTGACCAGCCACCACTGCAGCACACCAGTGGTACCACAGGACATGGCTCATCTCCCTTGATGGGGAGGATGGATCCAATGACCTTCTCCAGATCCAGTGCCCTTCTCCAGCTCCCACTTACCCTTCTTCTGAATGATGACCCTGAGGAGAGGGTTGGCGGAGGACACTGCTTTGTGGTAGTTGTCATCATTATTGATGGGCAAGAGATCACCATGGATGTCTGTGTAGCCCAAAAGCACATCCACCCGTGGGATCTGGTGCACGGTCTGCAGCAGGCGGTAGAAGTCCTGGAAGCTGCCTGCGCTGGAGCGCTTCATGGCGAAGCGTCGAAATTCGGCATCAAACTGTGGAGGAGGAGGAGTAAGAGAAGGAAGAGAGTGAGGTTAGTCGAGGCTGGCAGGACCAATGCAGGCAGGGCACCACATTGAGTTGCCCCAGGGCAGGCAAAGCCGGCACCACAGGCTCCAGAGCCCCAACAGCACCAAGGTGGCATCGCCCATCAGCCAGACCCTGACTCAAAAACAAAATAAAAGGAGCGGAGATTTTTCCTGCCCAAAAACTGAAGCAGAGAGGTGCCTACATGGCAGAGGAAGGTGGGCAGTGAGCTCCTGGAAGGCCCCTTCCTTTGACATGGGTGCTGCCATAGCACTTGGTGAGCAACAGTGTTAATTATTACCTCTTTCAGTCACGACAAAGGGGAAGCCAATTAGGAACAGGTTGAGGAATGCTACAAGGATCACACTGCCTGAGGGGGATCGCACTGATCCCAGGACAAGTGGCTGCCGGTGCTCCCTGTCTGCCCTGGGCAGGCAAGGGCACAGCTGGGCAAGGATGCAACAAGGGAGGGCACACATCTGGGTAACTGCAAGACCAGGTCGGGGAGCGCAGATGAGCAGATGGGATACACGGCAGCAGTTTCATCCCTTGCTGGGGGTGAAGATCTGGCTGACAGCTTTGCCGGGGATGTGCATGCCTCTGGCGAGCGTGCACACCTGGGCAAGTGCACATCTGGGCGAGGTGCACAAGCAGGGATGACTGCGCACCCCGCACACTGGCCCCGGCGGGTCCGTCCCGCACAGCGGCACCGCGCACCGGCGAGGGCGCGCATCGGAGGAGCGCTCCTCGGAAANGCTGCGGACCGGGCCGCACCGGGCCGGGCCGCGCCGGGCCACGGGGCCGCGCCGCCGCCAGCGCCGCTCCCGCGGCCACGGGGGATTTTCACCGGCCCTGACGTCACCGGCCAGGAGGCCGGGCGGTACCACGCCATTGGCCCTGGCGGGGTGAGAGGCGTGGCCGGAGGGTTGCTGACAACGTCGCCGTGGCAACGGGGGCGGGACCGGGTCGGCAGGATTCTCCCCTGCCCCCCGCCCCCAGTAACCCCGGGTATTCCACCA
>VXBJ01002015.1:0-26855 GCA_013400055.1 Nycticryphes semicollaris | reverse complement strand
GCGTGCACACCTGGGCAAGTGCACATCTGGGCGAGGTGCACAAGCAGGGATGACTGCGCACCCCGCACACTGGCCCCGGCGGGTCCGTCCCGCACAGCGGCACCGCGCACCGGCGAGGGCGCGCATCGGAGGAGCGCTCCTCGGAAATGCTCCCACGGCCGGTGCCGGTGGCGCCGAGCGGGCCCGGTGGATCCCGGGATGTCGTGACGCCGCGGCCGGCCTCGGGGAGGCCCCGGCCAACACCGTCGCAGCGCAGGAGAGCGGAGAGCCCGCCCGGCCGGGCTCCCTGGTGCGCAGTGCCGGCCCACGTGTGCTGTCCAGCACGGCCGGCTGTAACCCGACGGTACCGGTACCGGCCTCGGCCCGGCGGGCTCTTACCTTACTCTTGACCTCGATGACGGGCTCGGCGGAGCGCGGCGGCGTGCGGTGGTGCTTGGCCATGCTGCGGACCGGGCCGCACCGGGCCGGGCCGCGCCGGGCCACGGGGCCGCGCCGCCGCCAGCGCCGCTCCCGCGGCCACGGGGGATTTTCACCGGCCCTGACGTCACCGGCCAGGAGGCCGGGCGGTACCACGCCATTGGCCCTGGCGGGGTGAGAGGCGTGGCCGGAGGGTTGCTGACAACGTCGCCGTGGCAACGGGGGCGGGACCGGGTCGGCAGGATTCTCCCCTGCCCCCCGCCCCCAGTAACCCCGGGTATTCCACCACCATCGGGAACCCCGTTAGTGGCACAGTTAGACCCAATTCGGGGACGCGTCCCCACGAGTGTCACCGGTGGGAGCCTCTGCTCCTCCGGTGGGTGTCCCTTCGGCAGAGGGCTGGCGAGCCACTGAGTCATCAGGGGACCATTTCAGCCTGGTCTGTGACATGTGGCCTCACTGTTGGTCCCTGGCCCCACTGTTTGTCCACAGTTACACCTTCCCTCCGGTTTCCCCCACTCCAGCAGGGAAGCTCCATTAGGGAACCGGTGGATTGGTGGATGAGTCCCTTTACCAGGCAATGGGACAAGTCAGCAGAAGATGGGGAACTGCTGGAGGTCACTGGGACAGCATTGGCTTTGCTGTGCTTGAGCCAGGAGCAACTGTCCTTGGGTGCTGCTGGGCTGTGTTCACGGGTGCTGCCTTGAGGATGTGTCTCCAGCACAATTGGCTCTGTCCAGGCACAGAGAAGTGGCCCTGTCCCTGCAGAGCTCACTGCCAGCTCGGCTCCCTGCCCGCTCCACTATCACCAGCCCCACTGCCTGAACAAGACCAACATCTCACTTGCTGGCACCAAGGCAGCTGCTGCACTGGCCACAGGGGCCACAACAACCACTAACTGGCCAGACACTAACAATATTATGTTGAATCACATCCCAGGAATCAGCTCAGCACACCTGGATCATGCTGTCCGCTGATCCTGGCCCTATCCCAGCTCGTGGAGTAACCTTTGGACAGCATGAAATTGCACCATACCCCAGCACCATGGCAGCACTGGGCCCATGTCAGACAGACAGTGGTTCCTGGCCGACCCTTGCCATGCGTCACCACAGCTGGGTGGGCAAAGGCAGCATGTCAGGCTGTGAGGCCACAGCATACTGCCTTGCCTACTGGCAAATTCTCCACCGGCTGCTCCCACTGCACTGAGAGATTGCCACATGGTGAAACCAAGCCTGACCACACACAGAGCTGTAAACTTGTCAGCAATTTACCCCCCTCCCAAGTGGTTTGTTGTTTTTTTGTTTTTTTTTTTTAAACAGAGTAATTGTGTTGAGGTCAGAGAGATAATCCCAATTTACACCACGGTTAATGTTTGCACAGGTGACAAAAGAAGCTTGCAGCCCTTCATCTCCAATTTTGGTCACTCAGAGGTAATTGTTCAGCAGGATGGTGGGGGTGACATGCTGGTCATGCCTTCTGTTTTACGCCATATCCCCGAATTGGCATTTACAGAGTGAGACCTAAGCTAAGCAGACAGTATCAGGGCAGGTATTTGTTTTACCATAGCTCTAGGAGCTCTGAATCAGCTTTGGGGACCAGAGCAAGTGCTGCTGAATGTCCAGATGCATCTGACTTCAGATCCACCAGTCCTTGGCTGCTTCGGGTGAGGGCAGTGAGTACCTGTTCTGTGGGGGTCATAGTACCCCCTTTACTTGGAGGGAGGGTGCTGAGGTTTGGAATCACTGGAACATTCAGGTTGGCATCCACATTGGGAGGTCACTCCTCCAGACCCTGCTCAAAGCTGGGTCCAGGGAGTGTTGTCCAGAGCATTACCATGAGTGATGTTTTTCCCAGGAATGGCTGGGGTGGGAGATGGGCAGCTCAGGTGAGCTCTCTCCCTCCTGTCCAAGACAGGGGGGAGAAATGCATGAGTTTGAGCTCAAGGCGGGATGAGCACTGCGACTGCAGCTCCACGGGCCAGCAACAGCACAGGGAGTCTCAGCAAAAAGCACATGCAGAGCCCGAGAACCTGGTTTGTTACTGGTATCTCCTGCCACCAACGGGAGCCCTCTGCGCACCCTGAGCAAAGGCTGCCACTGAGAGAGTGGCAAACAAAGTCATCTTGACCTTAACGGGGGACATTGGCAACGGCAGCCTTGGGCACGGTGTTTGTCTTTCCCTCCTTCACCGCCGTCGGGAGCTGGAGGACAGGGATCGGGGTCCCCGCAGCAGTGAGAACCGCGGGCAGCTCTGTCAGCATCCCCCCGGCTCGGTGGGGACGGACCTGCTGCTGGGGAGCGAAAGCCCCCATGGGCGCTGAGCCTGTTGGGGGCAGCCGAAGGCAGGGCGGGCGGGCAGCTCTGAAGCGAATCCTGCTGCCGCCCTGCTCGGTGTGGGGCAGGACGTGACGCAGGAACGGGCTCCCGGCGTTCTCCAGCCTCCCAAAAGATGTGTCCCGGTAGCCGCGGAGGGTCCGTCGGACAAGACGTAGGTTCAGTTCATTTCTTTGTAATTTTATTTTGCCGACTCCTAAGGCATAGCTCTTCCCCAGGAACCGGCGAGGTGATGCATTCCCGCGGCGGAGGGTATTTTCTAGTTGCAAAATCTGTTACTGGCTGCGAACTCACCCGTGCCTTTGGGCAACGGGTCTGGCTGCCAAGAATACTGAGCTGCTAATGAAACACGCGGAATGAATACATGGTGCTGACAGCACTGACTTCTCACATTCATACGATACGGTTTTAAAGCACATTAAAAGCCCATCCTGGTGCGTCAGGATCACTGCCACTGGTTTCGCCGTGCTGGATCACATCTTAAAGGAAGATGGGTATGGGGAGAAGCACTCAGAAGGTGCTGTTCTACATTGTTATGGGGCTTGGGTTTTTGGTCAGTGATAATTTCTTGAACTATCACATTATTCACAGTATCACACAGTGATAATTTCTGGAATCATCACGTTTCCCCACTTTCCCCCCTGTGCATGCTTTTTGCTCTAGAGCAGAAGCGTGTTGTGTCCTGTCCCCACAATGTCAGAAACAGATCTGCTGAAGTGACCACGCAGATCTAGTACAATGACCTTATGCCAAAAAAAGATGAAGTTTCACCTGGACCAGGCTGTGGACCCAGCGTGGATGGGCCTTCAAAGGAGCTGTGCTGCTCCTGCGGCCCATAGAGAAAAGGAAGGTGACACCAGGGATCCTTAAAGCTGCCGTTGCTGCTGAAGCTGACGTGTGGCGGGGAAGCCAGCCTGGAGCCAGCCGAAGTGGGCTGGAGCGGGCTGGTGGGTGGTGGCATGGATGTGTGAAGGAGAAGTCAGCTTATGCGTTCCCTCTCCCTGCTCGGTGCCGGGCCCGTTGGGGCTGCGGCCCGGCGGATGGGTGGGCTCAGCTCCCTCAGGCCCAGCGCGGCTCGGGGGACGTCGGGCGGCCGTGGCGGCGAGGCCGCCCCGCTGCCTGCGGGGCCTGCGGGCGGAGCAAGCCCGGCCGCCACCGGGCGAGATAGAGTCTAGGGGCCTGGAGCCAGGGGTACGGCAGGACCGACCCTGCCGCCGCGCAATGGCCGCCGGCGCTTTACGACCCCGGCCCGGATAACGGTCGTCATGGTGACGCTGCGACCGGCGCTGGAGTGGCGCCGCCCAATCAGCTCCTCCACTTGCCGCCACCGCCCTCTCGCGTCACCGCACGCGGGGCTCCGTCCCATTGGTCCACGTAATAGCTCCCGCCGCGGCCAATCGGCTGAAGCCACCGCGGCCCTGCGGCAG
Organism: Nycticryphes semicollaris; assembly: GCA_013400055.1. Classification (NCBI taxonomy): domain Eukaryota; kingdom Metazoa; phylum Chordata; class Aves; order Charadriiformes; family Rostratulidae; genus Nycticryphes; species Nycticryphes semicollaris. The sequence goes on along the minus strand of VXBJ01002015.1, from coordinate 22,678 downwards.
GGCGGGGCGCAGTGGGCGCATATAAAGGGTGGGGTGGAGGGGGACGGAGGTGTGCTGGTGCTCTCGCCGGTCATGGAGGAGTTCCTGTCTCTGCTTGTCCGCAGCCCCACGCAGCGGCACCCTGACCTCCGCCTCCGCGCCGCCCCTGCATGGACTGTGCGCCGCCTCAAGGTCGAGCTGCGCCGTCTCATCCCTGGGGCCCCGGTGAGTGCGCTGCCCTCTCAGCGTCCGCTGATCAGCCCCTTCCAGCTGCTGTTGGGCCGCTGAGAGGGCGCGGTGCAGCTTCCCCCAGCGCTGATGGAGCCGTCGCCACCGCCTCTCCCTCGTACCTGGTTGCATCAGCTGCCCGGCAGGCTTAGCGTTTGGCCGGGCTTCTCCTTCGGCCGCCGTTAAACATTAACAGCCCTCTGCGGGTGGAGGCGGCCGCTCTGCCTGAGGGGTGCGGGTGGGCTACCGCGCTGCGGGGGTGGCGAGTAGGCTGAGGCACGTTTGGGGGTGTGTGTTTTGTAAGCTCTTTCCCCCGGTCTAGGCAAAGCGAGGTGACGGGGTCTGCCGAGATGCTTCACGGTGGAAATGCAGACGTTTGGTTTCTTTCCAAGTCGCGGGTCCCGTGAGGTGGCACTGTGGGGCCTCGGTGGCTGCAGCCCACAGACAGTGCTCCAGCAGGATGCGCTTGGCTGTTCTCCTCGCTCCGAGAACCAGGGCATGGCCCGCAACAAGCTCTGCGGCATTCTGGCCAGGCTGTGTAGGCTTTGGGAGATGGTGGAAGAGCTGCTTGGATTGGCTGGTGGGGTGTAATGGGTTGGTTTGGCATCACCTCCAGCTCTGGCTGGATCAGAGGGTGATCCAAAACCAAAGAATCATAAATGTTTGTCTTTGGACTGCAAGAGACAAAGTAACAAAGTTCTTAGCTAAAGGGATGCTGATGTAAACTTCCATGATCTTGCACTTCACGTGTTCTCAGATCTCATTAGCTGAGTTGAGATGTGCACCTTAGTGTGTGTCTCTGTCCATCTGGCTGCAAGTTGTGTCGCTTCATGTTTATCTGTGCTTGACAGAGCAAGTCATTTTATTGTTTTTTTCTTTCTTCAAAGCCTGAAGATAACCAAAAGCTGATTTATTCTGGGAAGCTGCTGCTTGATCATCATTATCTGAGAGAATTGCTGCCAAAGGTATAAAAAAATATTTTATACTGTGCTGAAATATATCAAGAAAAGTGGTATTTTTTTAATATGTTTTCCCTTACATTTTAGCATGGGGAATTGCATGCTCTTCATTTGGTATACAATTTCAAGACTCCTGCAAATGTGCAAGAAACCAGTGCAGAGGTACTTAGACTAATTTAACATACCGTTTTGAATCTTGGGGTTATGACTGAAACCAGGAAGTGTTGAATGGCTATTTTAAAGTTCACTGATACCCGCAGCTTTTTCATACTGGTGCAAATTGTAATAATTTTTGTCTGGAATGCGAGAATGTATTTGGACTAAGCTGATTAAAATATTGGCTCTGTTTTGTCAGTAAAGACTGTCCTGGTATCAGTTAAGAAATATCAAAACTATAATTCAGTTGTAACACTGCTCAAAGGAGAAATGCTTTCTGGTAAATTCAGTTTTATTAAATAGCTTGGGACAATACGGGTCATATTCTCTTTTGGGCAGAGGCTGTGCTTGTGGGTGGAAAACCTTGTAGTTGCAGAGTGGAAGTGGTTCTGATCTGAGGAAGGAAGAAGGCTGTTAGCTGAAGATATTAACTACTCATTAATGACTCAGCCTGCAGAGAAGAAGCCAAAGATGAGCCTTAGCACTTGGACTGAGTACTTGCTGGTCTTAAGTGCAAATGGCCAAAACCAATTTTTACATTAGCACAGCCACTTGAAAGTGTCTGGAGGTGTTTATATTGCCCATTATGGGGAATTTGGGCTTGTTCTGTCCATGTCTGGTGGTGGCTAGATTTGAGCCAGCTTTGGTCTGGATATCATATTGATGTATCGCCACAAAACAGGTCTTGAATTCTGTTTACAGCAGCTTGTGTAAGGGCATACAGACTTACAGCTAAGAAGTCAAATTTCAGTTTTGAGTGCAGTTCCCTCTGTTTCTTCCAATGGAATTTTTATAACCAGATGGGACCTGGATGCATGCATAAAATTAATGAATGTGTAGTTCTGGTGAAAGTGAAGAGTGGCATCAAGTTAGTCTTGCGTGATAGTAATTTTTTAAAGAGCTCTAAAATACTGATGGAGGTTGTTGTGGCATGGGCACTGAGAGCAGTGTCACCTCCATGGCAGCACCAGAGGCACTGTGCAGGACAGTGTATGAACCATGTAGCAGTTATAAAATAAGAACCTGCTCAGTGTAGTGTAGCCTTTTAGAGTAAAGTTTGCATAGTGTCCCGAATAACCCTTTACTGCATTGCTGTCCCTAGGTGAAAGATGATCTGCCAAAGTTATTGTCAGAAGCTAGTCAAGAACTGCCCATATCTTCCTCAAATGGTGATAGACTGAGATGTCCTTCTGGTGACCAGTTGTCAGCGGAAGCCAGTAACAGGTAAATACAATTTTTACGTGTATCACTAAGATCTTTAAAATATTGTCTTTGTTGGATGGCAGCTCCTTATGCCACACGTACTGTCTTAAGCCCATAGCACATGGGCCAAAGATGATGCTATATATTAAAGCTTTCGTGGTTATGGAAGAAGAAGGAAAATGCACTTGTTAGTTGAAAATCTTCCCTTTGTTCATGTGGGCAGAGAGGCCTTTAATACTTCAAAAGGAAGAATTAATTTTGTGTTTGAATGTACAAAATGGCAGAAGCTATTTATGTTGTCCTGAAATAACTCCTGCAGTTTGTCCAGTGTTTGCTAATGAATATGTTCAAACTTTCACCAAGGCTGGAAACAACGTGGCATCCCTTCCAAAATGTGGCTCGCAGCTTCTCTGCTTATACGACCTACAGCATGCTTCAGATGTCCTGGCTTCAGCAGATTTATGCAAGACACTATTATATGCAATAGTAAGTCTTCTGTCCAAAGCTACCAGTAGAAAGTAGAAGCTGTAGTACAAGGAAATAGTGTTTTCCTCTTTTGATGATGGTTGGGAGACTTTCATCATAATTTATGCTGAATAGCAGAGGAATGTAAGTGCAGCTGTCATATGGTGCTTGGTTTACTGTTCAGGCCAGTGGTTTTGGATCTTGCACTTTGAGTGGGAGGGCAGGAGTCTGTAGAGTAAATATAATCCTGCTGATAAGCCTTGGCTCTCCACCATTTCTCTGTAGCTCTGTCTGGAAATCAGTGACTGAGAGAAAGCGGAGACTTGTAGTGGTCTTCTAGACTATTTTTAGGTTGCTCTAAGGAACTTATTTGCAAGGTTATTGGAACTATTGTCCATGAAGTGGAAGGTGTCTGGTTTGACTTGCTGAAGTCACTATGCAACTATTTCATGGATAAATTGAAACTTGTTTTTAAGCCTTCTGTAACTTCTGAACTTGATGCTTTCTACTTGTGTCTGATCTGCTCTGTACTGTGTATATATATATATACACAAATTTTCAGAGCCTGTGTTAAGTGTGAAAGGATTTGATTAAGCTTTATTCTGTACTTCATGTTGTCTGTTTTCAGCTTGGCTTCTACTGCTGCACCTGCTGACCCCTCTCATGCACAGCATTCTCAGGAGAGACCGATGGTCCCAGTGACGCCCCCAGCTCCTCTCCCAGACCAATTTCCTGCACAAAATCAGCCTGGAAACCAGAATGCTGCTGTTCAAGTTAATGCAGCAGCCAACCAGAACTTCCAGATGAATGCCCAAAGGGGTCCCCTTATGGGGGAGGAGGAGGGTGGAAATCGAGACTGGTTAGACTGGCTCTACTCAGCAACACTGTTCTATGTTTTTGTCAACATTATCTACTTCTACTCCAGTGTCAGCAGATTCCTCCTGGTTATGGGTGGCACTGTGCTGATGTATCTGTAAGTGTATGGTGTTAATATTTACTGTGGTATTGGGAAACTTTTCACTGAAGCTCTGAGCTCTGTCCTGTGGTCAGCTTTCTGGCAGTAGAGCTTCATATGACTCTACTACCTGGAAAGGGTGAACCAATCCTCTCTCCTGGTATGACTCAGTAACTAGCAAAAACTAGCTATGCCTCGAATGAAGAATGGGTTATAGTGGCTTTTGTACTCATGCTTTTGGTTTGGCTGGCTTTCTTCTTGGAAAACTACTTGAAACGTAAGCAGCTCTTAGTGTAAAGCCCCAGCAGCTTGGCATTCTAGAGCAGATGTGGGCTCAATAGAGTAAAGGACAGTTGCTTGTTGGGTGAACAAATGTTTGAAGCCTGGGAGGAGGGTCTCACACCTGCATTTAAGACCTGTACCCACACAAGTTATTCTACTGTGTTGCCTCTGTGGAGAGCAGACCAAACCAAACTGATTGTGGTGTCCTGGATTGCCTTTGAGCCTCTTAAGGGGTTACCTGGGGTGCACAACCTGGCAAACAGGAGGCCTCAATTCTCTGCCTGTAGCAGCAGTTTGAGTCCTGATTAACTAGAGACACCTGATGTAGTGCTGCTTATTTTGAATGTAAGCAGATGCTCCTTCCTCATGGCTTCCTGCTGACAGGGGGCCTTGAAAAGTGCTTAGGTGACCTCCTGTAAGAAAGGACCATAATGTGCTGAACTTGCTGTCTGCAGCTCAGAGCTGTCAGGTGTTACTTGAACTGGGATGGTGTACCAGGAAGGAGTGGTTTAAAAAAAAAATACTAAAAAAAAAATCTCCTGGCTTTTCCAGGCATCATGTTGGATGGCTTCCTTTTGGACGAAGACCAGCTCAGCCCTTCCGAGGTAATGCTGTTCCTCAAGCAGCTCTAAACCAGGACCAGAACAATAACTTACAGGTACTGTCTTAGTATTCTTTAAGCCATCAGCATGAAATGCTGTGAAGCTTTATTTTCAGTTTACTAACTAAATGTAGGCGCAAAGACTTTGTTCTATGAACTTTCATCAGTAACTGTCTTCCATGGAGGAATAATTGCCAGCTTGCTTCCTCCTTTGTAGCTACCTCACCTGTTTTACAAACTTTCTCAGGCTGGATGTCATCTTCTAGGTGTTTCTGGCCTTTAGTATGCTGTGATGAAGAATGGCCTGTCACAGGCTGAGCAGGTTCTGTATCTGAAGGCAGTGTTTGGAGTGACAGGATTTGAGGATATAAGCACTAGGAATCTTGCATTTCAAGCTGATTCTCCTGGTTGATGTCAGTGGAAGTCACCTGATTGTAAACATTGTTTGCATGATGAGGTGCTTCATGTTTGTCCTAAACAGTGTTCTTGGACATACAGCAGAAGTTGATCAACACCACTAGAGTGCAGCTTGTTTTTTCAGTTCTGTTGTTGCGTGGGGATAACTTCTATATTCTGACAGTGACACTTGGGTAACAAAACATGCTGTTTGACACCTGATTCCTCTAACTCATTTCTGCAATAACCTCACTTTCCAAATACCCTTTATTTTGGCAGGGGGAAAATGCAGGCAGAGCAGATGAATCTGAGGCACCTCCTGATGAAGGACATATTTCACAAGAACAGCAAGCCAACCCCTCGTTCATGAGCACAGCATGGGTTTTCTTCAAGACTTTCTTTGCATCCCTCCTTCCAGAAGGTCCTGGAGTGACTCACAACTGACATGTCAACAGTTTAATTGTCAAACTGCAATGGGATTTAGTCTACCTGAGTGCATCAGATGCCTACTCCAAACCAGGACTGAAAGTGGGTGGTGCTTTCCTCTGGTGTTCACTGCCCAGGCAAATGAAGCCTTAGGAAAAAAAGCCTGAAGTCGTTACAGCCTGGAGACCAATTTGTTTGCCCTCGTTCCAAAGAACTGTTCTGTAGCATTTATTAGGTACCTGGGTAGAGACTTGACCTTGTAAAGTTGTGTTCTAAATGCACAGGCTCTGAGTAGGTGTGCAAAAATGTTCAAGAAGCAAATTGCTTCTTTGCAATGTGATTCCTGTTGGAATGTTTCAAATGGTATTTCAATTACACTGAGTGTAGGATCTGAAAAAAAATCTAGATATGCAACAGCAGATTTTTAGAAAAGATCTGTTGTTCAACAATAGTTTAAATTTTGTCTAAATTTATGAAGGATGTATGGTGTGATTTCATTACTGGACAAATGGGAGGGCAAGACAGTGACCTCTTGATAAGCAATTACCTCAGTGGCACTGCAGGCTGTTGCCAAGTTCAGGTGGTTTAAGCTCAAGTTTTGACTTCTTCCACCCCACATCCCCAACCATGGGAGAAAAGTTAAATGTGTTCAGCTCTACCTAGCAAGAATTTATGCAAGATGTAAACTTCACAGCTTTTGGATGAAAAATTAAAGCAGTTTAATGTTTCTATTAAACTTTGAATTCACACTTCAGCAACTCTTGGGTGAGTGGGTGAGATGGTATGGGCCTATTAGACATCAGGGCAGAAAATGAGCCTTGAAACCTGCAGAGCAAGGCTGCTGAAAGAGCACAGGAGTCCCAAAGGTTTTCTGGGAATAACATGACCCTGTGCTGTGACCAGAGTGCTGAATTTAGAGAACAGAGGGGACTTCAAGGATTATGACTTTAGGAAGCTGAGTTTGTGTTGGCTTGCACTGACTGGTTCTGCTGTTCATGTAATTCCTCTTCATGCCTGCAGGTACAGCTGGAGAGAACTTACCTGCTGAGCCATGGGGTACTGTAGGGCTGCCCTGGAAGCAGGGGGGTTGTTTGAGTGGTGATGGTCCACAGGGTGGTGAAAGAACAGCTGAATAAAACCGGCTTTTCTGCTGTTCTGTCTCCTGAAATCTTCTGGCAGCTTCCCCAAGTTGAGAGCAGGTATCTGTCCTTGCTGGAGAACAAGTTGAGGTAGAAATGCACTGGGTGTCTTACGTCAGGCACCTTTTTTCTTGCTGCAGGAACTTCTAACAGGCTGCTTACTTTGAAGAGTCATTGAAGTCCTGTTTGTCATCAAGGGTGTGCTCCTGTCCTCAACTCCTGGAACATAAAGCTCATGAGAATGAGGTTGCTACTGAGTAGATGAGCTCTGTGTGTGTGGGCTGACTTCCCCTTTTTTTCCAGAGAGCTGTTTCACTTGTGCATGTGCTGGTTGTCCCTGTCTGTCCTTGGCAGCCAGGGACATCACAATGGCTGTGTACTTGCCCAGTGCAGTGTTTACTTCCCTCTGCTCTTTGCCCTGGGATCCATCTCTAGTTTTTCAAGGCTGGTGGGATTTGCAGAGCTGTGCTGCTCTCTCCTGGGAGACATGAAGCCAGCTGGAGGCCATCCCAGGTCTATTCCCCCATCCTGTTACCAAACAGGCCTTCACCACTTTGCTTTGTAAGAAGCTCTTGAAATGTCTGCCAGTGTTGAATGTTGTCTGAATGTCTAATGGAATATCATGGAGGTGGCAACAGGCCTGGTGTATAGCCAGGGTCACAAACCACTGTAGAGGGACTTGAGGTCCATTAATGCCCAGCAGCCTCCCAAGGAGGGTTGGGCAAACACTGGGAGATGCTGCTTCTAGGCCCATGTCGTGTGTCTGCTCATTGACCTGTGCTACAGAGGAACCATAATTTCTTGTATTAGCGCTGAAAGTTATGTTTGCTGCTGCTGCTTTTTCAGTTGATTTGGCAGTGCAGAGTCAGCAATGCAGAAACACAACTGGTCACTCTTCCAGGCTTCAACCCAGCTGCCCTTTGCAACTTCAGCTGTGAAAAGCCTGGGCTGGCCTAGGGCTGTGTGTGTGCCAGCTTCTCTTGTGTTTTGTTACCATACATGTGATAGCCAGTTAAAATATCACAACTAGCAAACTGGAGTTGGTGAATTTACTTGGTGTCTTACATCTAAGCCTGTCATGGTCAGAACTTTAAGAAGCGAGTTCTCTTCAACCCAAGATTTTTGTTCCTGGAGTTTGGCAGCACAACTCTGGATGAGGCATGTGGTGGCAGTCCCTGACTGCATGGGATGGAGTATCGCCCTGTGCTGCTGAGCACTGAGAGGGGAGCAGAGGGTTCAGTTTGCCCTCCTGCCTGCCTCCCCTGCCCCAGGCTGACCTACTGTGTTGAGCCCTGAGAGGTGATGCTGGAGCCCATCCTGCTGACGGGGCAGAGCGTGGCTGGGTACCTGGAAGGCTCTATCTCAGGAAGCAGCTGCAGGGTAACACTGAACACTTGGGTCAGTGCAGCACAAAGATTAATGGCACCATGATGTACTTCTGTTCTTAAGGGCGTGGGGAAAAACAACCCTCTTCCATAGAACAAGTCCCAGCAAGGTGCTGAGCACATGTGTACGTGCATGGCCTTTGGATGAAGCCTTACACAGCAAATATTTATCAAAACATCTTCCACCACTACACAAAACCTGGGCATTTAGCCTTTTCTTGAGGCTTTAAAGCCAAGCCTGCCCTACCTCCTGCTAGCCTGACCCTGCATGAGGAGGAGGAGGAGGGTGGGCTGCTGTCTCTCTCCTGCCCTGGCCTCTGCCTCTGTAGCAGGGATGCTCACAGGAGCTCCAGGTTCCACATGCTTCCGCTGTTATAGGCAGAAAGTCTCCAGCCTTCCTGTTCTTGCTCCAGGTCAATGCCCGGCAGTGCCCTGTTCTCCCTTATCCTCAGCTCAGGTCATCTGCTAGCAGCAAGCTCTGCAGTGGTGGTGGGGCAGGAGAGCTGGCCCATGAGGAGGCTGTAAATGAATGATATATCTATCAGCGTTAGCATATTGGCTCTGAATTCTTGGTCTTTCTGCACTCAGACACCAGTGATGAATGTCCCTGTATCAAAATGCCCTGGTTTTCCCTTTCCTTCCTGCTGGCGTGAATTGCTGCCCTGGGCAGAGGGGTGGCTGTGATGTCCTGTATCCTGCTCTGCTTTCATTTACTATGATGGACACCAACCTCTGTTTCCCTGCTACAGCATCTGCTCCAGAGCTCTTCCAGTAAAGCTTAAGCTGCCTGCAGCACTCCTGAGTTTGTGTCCTGCATTAAATGGGACTGTGTCCTTCCTCTACCACAAACTGTGCTGAGGATGCAGGCAGATATGCTTGTGACACTCAGCAGCATTGTGTCTCTCACAGTGGATTTGAGTGCTGCCTCCCATCTGATTGTGTCTGGGGTAACCCCTCCTGCTGGGGCTGCAGGACTCCCTTACCCCAGGCCTTGGCCACTGTGTCAACACCCCTTGAACTGCAGGCTGCTGGGGAGGCTGGGCGTGAGACCCACGAGCTGAAGGACAGAAATCAGAGCTCTTGCAAGGTTAAAGCCTCTTGAATTTAAATCTTTTTTTTGTAATGTGTTTGTGCCCTCTGCAGCTTCCCTGTAAAGAGGCCTCCTGGTCAGGGCAGTGAGGATACTGCAGCAGCTGAGATGATGATGGTAGGCTGCCATGTGGGACCTTTGCTGGTCAGACAGCTGCTGCGTGAGCTGAGGCAGGCAGGGCGCAGGAACAACCACAAAACCATGGATGAAAGGCAAAGAACAAATTTAATCTCAGTACCTCACAGATGGGGAATCTCCAAAGCAGCATCTGGACAGGGGCAGGCAATGCAGGCACTGCTGAGCTAGAGCCCTTGTTAGCAAGGGAATGAGAGAGTAAGAGCTGACATGTGCTTTTTCTTGCCTGTATTTCGAGGATTCAGGCAGGCATAGTTTTTCACTGTGCTTTGATCTTCTTCAACAGCAGACAGGAGTGTTGGGCATGTTCAATAAGGTGCCTGTGAGTCCATCCCAGGCCTATGTTACCTAAGTGCAGATGTTCTACTTCTTGAGCATGTAAGACTAAACAACAATTAGTGTGATATATGCATTTTCCACCACACCATATGTGAGTCACCTGAGCCTGTTTACAGTCCTCCTGGCCAATCTTCTGTTACTTTCCCACACCTGCTATCTCTGTACGTGCTTCTAACATTTAATAGCTAATCTGTAGTGCAGTCTCGGCTTGCAGCAGGCAGCCTCTACCGGGCCACCACGCTGCTTGCCTCCAGCAATCTGGAGGAAGCCTTAGCAGGTCAGTGACCGGCAGTGCCTCCTGCGGGGTACCCGAGGCCGTTCACTTTCTCAACTCAGGAAGAAAATAGGGTGGGGGCTATGGACACCGGGACTCCCTGGAGGAAATGTGTTCACCCGGTGCAGGGAGGAGGGGGCATCTGCCAGGGAGAGGAGGAAGGCTGGCACTTTGTCTTGCTCAGGGGGTGAGCGCAGCATGGCCAGGATCTCACCTTTCCTCCCCATCAGTCTGTGCCAGCAAAATGGTTCACAGGAGCCTTGTTACTGAGATGATAACCTCACTCTGTCTTGTCCCCAAGCTTGTTTTGGGGGCCTCAGCACTGTAAGAGGGGTGGAGGGATGGTGAAGTGCAGAGTGGGCATGCACAAGGAATGGGTTGTGAACTTGAGTTTCTAATAGCAGCGGAGAGGCAAGGTGTGTGAAAACCTTCAGCTTAGAGGCCTCTTGCCCATTGGCAAGATGGCAAACCAAAGATGGTCCACAAATCCAACTAACACAAAGAGCATCCCAATCCTGCGGTCCCGCAGCTCTTTGGGGATGTGGGTTCACCATATTACTCTCCAGTGGTAACAGGAGGGCTTCCCTTCCCAGCAGCGTGCCTCAGTTTCCACACAACATGCCTAAAATTAGTGGAAGGGGGAGCAGTTAACGTGGGTATCTTTTGAACAGGGCTTGGCTGGGAAATTGCTGCAGGAATACAAACTATGGAATATTTCTGTGGAAAGAGCAAATGGAAAACTGGCTGGAAGTAGACTGCAAGGCCGCTCCTTTGACTTTAACTCCTTCCAGTCTTCGTCCCCTTCCAGCTTTCTCCTCTTACCTCAATGCATGCATGTCCCGAGTTAAAGCAGTTTTGGCAAGACAGCCAAGTCCTGCAGCCTGAGTGCCTACTGTGGGAGGAAGGCAGCGTGTGACTTGAAGGGTGTTAAGGAAACTATCGGAAGATGAGGAAATGCGTGATGAATTTTGATAACTGCAGGAAGCAGGTCATGTCCTGCTTCCAATGAGGTCTGCTTGGAACTATGAAAGCAGTCTCTGCCACAGCCAAGAATCAGTTGATCTTGTCGGCGCTCTCCACTCTGGCCAAGGATGCTCTGGGCTGGCAGGATGGGGCTGAGGACCTTCGACATCTTGCTAATGCTCATCCATGCATCAGCAGCCTGTGAGTTTGGGCCCTTCCCTTACAGCGTCACAGGGATTGTCTGCAGGATGACCAAGCCTGCGGCATTGCTGTGTAAGTGTCTGCTATGGGGTTGTGTTTCCCTCTCTCCATCAGGAGAAGTTTGTGATAGATCAGCCAAGTGAAGGGGTTTCTCGCTTCCCTGGCTCTTATGGAAACTGTTTATATAGTAAATAGTATTAATATCTGCCTGGGAGCATGGCTTAATGCACCAAATAGGCACAACTTCAGAAAGAACCTAGAAAATAGTCCCCAACTCCTCTGCTTAGTCCAAAGTTTTAGTGATGTTCCTCGGTGGGGGTGTGATGGAAGAGTTGGAGCAAACGTGTGCTTGATTTCTCACATTTGCTGCAATCTCATCTCTTGGGACTGGTGTGCAGCAGGGAAGAATCAGGATTCCTCTGCTGCCATGGCTTTACTTACAAAGGTTTTGGGGCTTTGTAGGTAAGAGAAGAATAATTGGTGCTTCTGCAAAGGGTGGGAACAGCTCTGTTCCATCACCTCCGTGAGTGATAGATGCAGAAAAGGATGCTGGGCTCAACTAAGAGCTGGCATTTCTTTAAGGAATAAGTCCTGTACAAGTTTGTGCCTGATGCTGGTGTTGGAACAAGCCGATTAACGTTAGGAAAATGTGTACAGAGCCTTCGGTCTCAGAAGTTTCCTTTTGCAGATCCAGCAGCTGACTGCAATACAAGCAAGAGGGAGCAGAGCAAACCACTAGGGTAAACTCAACAGCTTGTGTGATGTAAGGAAAAGCACAGGCTTGACCTTTCTAAAATCTGCCCTGAAGGTGCAGGCAAGGTGTGTAAAAGCTGGGCTTGAGTCCCTGCGAATGGTCCTGCTGGTGACTGTTGAGCCACACACACTGGTGTCCCCAGATGCCCTCAGCTGTCAAAAATAGGGATTTATTAATTTATTTATTTATTATGAAGGTATTTCTAGGGCCTCCTTAATCTTATAGAAGTGCCTTGGCTAAAACTGTTCTGTAGTGCTTTAATACGGGGTGTTGGCCCAGCTTTGCAACCAGGAGATGCTGCAGTGTGGTATCTTTGCCCTTTTCTTCCACCAACAGTGAACCAGGAAACAGCACAGGTCATCCAAGCAGCATTCAGAAATGCCAAATTCCCCAATATCACTGGGGAAAGGTCCATGCGGCTCCTCGGCAAGGTGTCCTATGGGCTGACCAAGTGAGTATCTGCATCTTTGTGCCAGGGGATGTGTGGGCTGACAGAGGGGAATGGCAACGGGCCACAGAGGGAGATTTGGTCCAGCAATTCCTGGCGAAAGCAGAAGTCTGGACCGGGGCAGACACATTTTCTGATCGATCCCTTGCAGACAATTTGGACAACAATGTTTAAGGTGCTAATGTATTAGTATTTAAGAGCTTTTCCGGCTCGGCGGGCAGGATGTAGAGCACATCTCTGACAGCGGGTTGGGGATTGCTGTCGCTGTGAACTGGAGCTCCTGGGCTCCGTTGCCGACAGATGGTGCTCATGGCACACGGAGTGGCAGTGGGGACCCGGGGCTGCCAGAGCCACCCTTGTCAGCAGAATGTCACTTGGCAGCGCTTTGTGACAAACAAGGCTAGGTGACGCTGTGTTATTAACTTTTATTTGGGGACAACAAATGCCAAGGTGCAAAGGCAGGACGGATTTCCTCTGGTGACTGCAGTTGACAGAGCACTGCAATAAAATGGGTTGTTTCTGCAGCACATTGCTCCGTGTTTCCTCTTTAAAGCCCTTCCCCCACCCCGTGTCTGAACATGGCAGGGGGGAGCAGCTTACCAAGGCCCAGCAACAGTACCACGGCCCCTGTGATTTGCAAAAGCTCCTGGGGTTGCACAGGGTCCTTAGAGACCTCACATCCTCAGGAGCAAAGCCCTTGCCTGGTCACAGAAAAAAGCCATGGGGTTGGGGACAAACCGGGTTTCTGTTGTTTCCAGCATCCAGGTCAATGACTTGTCTATAGAGCAGAGTGAGGTGGAGCTGAAGGAGGATGATGCCATTCACATCAGCATTAAAAACGTGACAGCAGTCTTCAAAGGGACCCTGACCTATGGCTACACCGGGGCCTGGTTGTAAGTACCCTGGGGGCTGACTGCTGCCCAGCCCCACAGCCCAGGCCTGGCCTGAGCAAGGCAAGGTTTTATACACCAGCAGCACTGCTTAGCCCCATCACTGCTCTTCCCAGCTTGCTTTCTGCCTTTCTTCCATCACTTCTTTCATCATGTCTCTTAACATGTCAGCAATAAAAACACTTGCCTTCCTCAGGCAAGTGTTTTAACACTTTAAACACATTTTTATCTTCCTGTACAACTGTGTGTGCTATTGGTTGTTGTTCCGACCTTGTCCTGCATTGATTGTACAGTAGTTTGTTCTAAAGGGGACGTCTCTTGAAGGTTTCTAAGCTGTGAACTGAACTATGGTAAGGAATTTATCACACAATACCAGCTTCCAAATGCTATTAAATTGAGCCTTCAGCACCAAAGGAAAATCCATGTAATTCTCCCAATAAGCACAGGTGGGGTGGTTTGGGGGGGGTGTCATTGTGTTTGGGTTTTTTTTATATCTGTACCCTCCACAGGGATACTGGTTCATTCTGGGTCTTAAACAAGCCAAAGTACCTGAGATGCGCAGCTGTGTGCTGGGGTTTTGCACACCATGGTGCAAGGACCAACATGCAAAGTGTTATATACCCACCCCATGCCTGACATCAGGGAGAAACTGCCCCCAGCACTGGTTGCTAAATGTCCTCTCTTCTGCCTTTACAGTCTGCAGCTTTTCCATTCAGTTGATTTTGAAATTGAGTCTTCCATTGACCTCCAGATAAATATTAAACTGAGTAAGTAGCAGCTGGGGATCGTTGGCCGCAGGGGTCTGTTTTTGTGTGCTTCCTCTAGAGCAGTAGGACGGACTGGGTAGGGGGCAGCAAGCCCTGGCTGGCTCTCCTCATCTCTGTGGGGATCCAATGGTATCCAGAGGCTGAAGTGGGTGTCTGCCACCCTGTTCCCACAGGCCAGGAGACAAGATGGCGTTCAACAAACTCGTAGTTTTAACACACCAAGCAGATGGAAGTGTACCAACCCTTTCAGCAAAGTAATGCTGCAGCAAGTGAAGAAGGGACTGGCCTTCTGGGCTGTCTTTAGGATCAGCTTTTTATCTCCTGCTGTTCAGGATGGCTTGGAAAATACATGGTGATGTGTTCAAAGAGGGGGGCAAATGAGGGCTTTTTTGCAGGAGGGTTTGAACATCCTTATAGAATCATAGAATCATTCAGGTTGGAAAAGACCTTTGGGATCATCAAGTCCAACCATCAGCCCTACTTTACCAAGTTCTCCCCTATACCATATCCCTCAACACCACATCTATACCACTCTTAAACACATTGAGGGATGGTCACTCAACCACCTCCCTGGGCAGCCTATTCCAATGTCTGACCACTCCTTCTGTGAAAAATTCTTTTTTATAGTCTACCTTTTCAGCTGTCTTGAGACAAGGCCCAAGATGTTCTCTGGGAAATGAAGCCTTTTCATTGGGAACGTCAATAGATAGATAAGAAAGGGCAGAGACAAACTACAGTCTTCTCCCTCTCATCAGGGATGAGAGGGATGTGGATTATCATGTGTACCTCAAAATACTTATTCCTGGTAAACTCCCAGGGGGACAAGAGCAGCACAAAGCTTTCCATGACAGCATACTGCAATTTTTAAACTTTTTGCAATATGATTATATTTCCTCCCTGCTCTGGTTTTGTGGGTTGCACATAGTGCCCAGGTTATATTAGGGGATAACTGAGTCCCTGACAATAGGAGTGGGCAGGTATCCAACTGAAGCATGAAGAAGGGTGTCTGGTAGATTTACTCAGCTGGAGCTGCAAGCAGAAACCCTCCATCCAGGCACAAGGTAGATCCATCTGTCCCAACTTTCCTGAGTCTTTTGGAAACATCCCCCAGGAGGTATGGGTAACTCAGAGCTGCCCCTCTGCACTGATGCCCTGCTCATTGTCTCCAAAGCGCATTTGCAGTCCTTGTCTCAGTAGCAAATTAACTTTTATCTTTTTTTCTTTCCTCCCATGCAGTGTGCCAGAAGGACCAAGTGACTGCTGATGCTTTGGACTGCTATTTGGGTTTCCACAAACTGATGCTTCACCTCCAAGGAGACAAGGAGTGAGTCTGTCCCCCTTCAAAATTGCGCTTCACCTGCCCCACTGCTGGTCCCTGAGCACTTCAGCCCGAGTGTCTCCCACCACGGCTGTGTGTCCTTGACCATGCTCCCTGTCTTGCACAGGCCGGGTTGGCTGAAGCAGCTCTTCACAGATTTCATCTCCTTCACATTGAAGCTTGTTCTCAAGAGAGAGGTAAGATCAGCCACTGCCCATGGATAGAGGAAGGGTTGGTTTGTATGCTACACGCTACCTCTGCTCATATGTGCCCACAAGATAATAGCAGTATCATTTTAGTTCTTACAAAAAATAAGGCAAATAAATAAAATCCACCAAAACCCCCCAGCTTGGATGAGGTAGGAGGTTGTGCTGACACTGAGATCTCTGATGGTGCCGGACTCTGAAAAACAGCCCCTAGATGTCACCCTGTTTCCCAGCTCTGCTCCACAACAAACAATCCTGCCCCTTGCCTCCAATTTTCACCCTCTTTTCCTCTTGTAGGTGTGCAACGAAATCAATTTTCTTGCCCAGGTGCTGGCAAATTTTGTACATGATTTAGCAGGTAAATATCCTTGGTTTTTGTTTTTTTTTTTTTTTTTTTAATTTAACATTTAAGCCCCAGCAGAAGAGTAGCCACAGCCACTAAAAAAGTCCTTCAAAAATGCATATGGGTTGCCAAGCCCTCAGACAACATAAAAATAAACCTTAGAGATGTTATGATTTGAATTTTCTGCATCAGGTTGATTTTTAAGGGTGATTGCACTGGTTGAAAGACACTTTTCAGTTCATAAGCTATTTCTCCTTAATTATTTAATGACCAGAAGTGCAGGACAGCTGCAGAAGGACACCAAGAGGGCCAATGGAATCCTGGGCTGCATAGGGAAAAGTGTGGCCAGTACGTTGAGGGAGGGCATTCTCCTCCTCTACTCTGCACTGGTGAGGCCACAACTGGAATACCGTGTCCAGTTCTGGGCTCCCCAGTTCAAGGGAGAGAGGGAACTACTGGAGAGAGTCCAGCGTAGGGCAACAAAGATGATTAAGGGATTGGAACATCTCCCTTACGAGGAAAGGCTGAGAGAGCTGGGACTCTTTAGCCTGGAGAAGAGAAGGCTGAGGGGAGACCTTATTAATGCTTACAAGTATCTAAAGGGTGGGCTGAAGGAGGATGGAGCCAGACTCTTCTCTGTGGTTCCCAGTGACAGGACGAGGAGCAATGGGCACAAACTGGAACATAGGAAGTTCCATTCAAATATGAGGAAAAACTTCTTTCTGGTGAGGGTGACAGAGCCCTGGAACAGGCTGCCCAGGGAGGCTGTGGAGTCCCCTTCTCTGTAGACTTTCAAGACCCACCTGGATGCAGTCCTGACTAATGTGCTCTAGGAAACCCTGCTTTAGCAGGGGAGTTGGACTAGATGACCTCCAGAGGTCCCTTCCAACTCTGACAGTTACGTGATTCTGTAAAGGACTGATGTTAGCTATTACAGGAGAATGCACTGGGGCTTAGATATTACAGAATCTGAATTCGCCCACTGAAGATTTTCCTGTGGTTCCCAGGCCCAAATATCAGGGAAAAGGAGCAGAATGTAGAACAGAGAGTAATTACCCACATTTCCCAGTAGAGAAACTGAGTCAGTGATCAGCACTAGCACCCAAGGGATTGGAACTCTCCAGTCCCATCCCTGTATCCTTTTATAACTCCCAGTCACCTTCCACACCAAGTCCTACAAGCAACTGTCACAAGCTCTGCTTAAGGTCATATCTCTGGTGTGAGGTTTTTGTGTTTTCTTCCTGCAGCAAATTTTGTCCAGGATGAGGATATCAGACTTGATATCTCTCTTGCATCAGATCCTTTAATAAAAGCAAATTACCTGGAATCACACCACAAGGTAAAGTAATATAGGATGCAGAGATGAAAGGTCTCTCTGGTGATGATGTTTACTGGAGGGCTGGGAGGGATGGGTCCCTTGCTGCTGTGTGGTGCTGTGGCACGGGCAGATGCCAAGCAGCTCATCCTCTGCTCTGAGTCCTGCCACCCAGGCTGTTGTCTGACCACGGAAATGCAGGTATTGACATTTTGTCCTCTCCCTGCTGCTTGTCGTGGCTGACACACCTGCTGTCCTTTAAAGGGCCTTGTTCTGTACAAGAACTACTCTGATGTCTTCAATGACTCTGTCTTCTCCCCATCACTGCTGACCGAGTCCCGAATGCTCTACTTCTGGCTGTCCGAGCACATCCTCAACTCCCTGGCTTCGGCAGCGTTCCTAGACAAGCGCCTGGGACTGACCATCACAGGGGAGAAGCTGCAGGTGAGTATTTCAGGAGTGGTTCCCTCCTTACCTCATATTTTGAAGAACAGAGTAAAAAATTGCCTCAATACTGTGTTTTGGGGTTGGTTTTTTTTTTTTTGTGTGTGTGTGAGCTAGTTTCCATAGAAGATGAAAATCTATAGTTAGTCACTACACGTGATCCTGGTCAGAAATTGGGACGTCCTTAGCAAGTGATAAGCAATACCTTACCAGGTAGCATTACCTCTTGGAGCAATAGCATCAGAGGATAGAAAACCTGTTGTCTGAGTTACACAGTAATGGCAAGTGAAAAGGAGTGAACTCAGCCACAGAGTTGTTCACAAGCCACACACCAGTGCTCTAGCCCATCTAGCCTGCACTGGGGCTAATCATAACCTCTCTCATTCTTCTACAACCTGTTTCTGGTTTGTTTCTGAAGGCACTGTTTGAAATGGAAGACACCGAAGTGCAGCGGAAGGTGGTGCAGATGGTAAGTACATTTTATTGTCAGATGATAACTTTTCAAATGGATTCTGTTGCATTAAAACGTCTCATGCCCTTCCCTCAATAACTCAAGGGTCTTGGGTGAGCCTGATGGAGAAACCCAAGGATTGATGGCAAAACAGTTGTGCTTTGCAAGGAGGACTTCTCCACTTCCATGCTGGCACAGCTTCCCTGAAACCTGGTCATTGGGCTTGTGTGAAGTTGAGGGGAAACTGGGGACTATGAAGGGGATGCAGTTGTGTGGAAAGTTGGTGTGAAATTGGGACGTGGTATGGTAAAAGCCTGACTCTCCTATTGCTCCTTATGTGACCAGATTTTCCAAGGCACCTCCTATAATGACTCTGTGGCCAAGGTGTGGAGTCTCGCCGATCCCCAAATCTCTGTTCAGCCTGAAGGGACTGTTGTGAAGTCCTTCGTAGGAGTGGAGATCAGCATCTTTCCACCAGGAGAAGAGCCCCTGATGGTTCTGTATATGGAGAAGGTCAGTTCTCGCTTCTCCTGACTGTGAAGACCTTGGGAGAGGCTCTGTGCTGAGTCTGGACCACTCCTGCTGCACAGGGACAGTATTGGCAGGGAAGTAGAGAAGGTGTATCAGTTCTTTCTAACACTCCCACCTCTTCCCTCATTGTCTGCAGCTGGGAATGATGGTAGTGACTGTGTTGGCTCAAGGCCTCCTCATTGGTGGGCAAGGTGATAAGTACAGAACTAGAACACTCTGATGAGGCCCCATTAACCTGTGTCAGACAGAGTGAAACTCCTTTAGCTGAGTGATTTCAGGAGAGAAATGACAGCACTGTGGGAACGTATTTCTTTTGAAATCTTCTCGTTCCCAAATTCTAGCTCTGCCCCCCGCCCCCAGAGAATGATTTTCTCTGAAATTAAGGTACAGGTGTGAAGAATGCGAAGTTCAAAATACAGCCTTTTCCTCTGTGTGTGTGTCTGTATGGAAGTTCCTGCTTTCACTGTGTTTTACCACTAACTGCTTCATACAGAATCTAAGGAGGCAGAAAAAAGAAATGCCAACACCCTTGCTGTTGAGGGTAATGTCACAAGAAAGGAGTGTGTTTGTCTAGCTGTGTAATTATGGGCTGGAACGGACACTAAACACTACACAAGAGCAAACCACTGCCTGAGGGTAAACCAGGCTATTTTTAAAGGGTTAAACTTTGATCTCATGTGGTGCTGGAATAGAGAATAATTCCCTTCTGCCCTCTGCTAGTATCATGTTTGCAGGAGATTAAGGGGAAATATACATCACTCTTGATTTCTGCTCCAGGTGGTACCGTGAAACAAATTTCTCGTAGGAGTGTACAAGCACTGAACTAGAGGTGGTACCTAAAATTGTGGCTCTTAGGATATGATCTACTCCTGGCCTGCCAGACCCCTGGTTGTGACTTGCAACTTGATCACAAAACACTCCTTTTAAATGTATGTTTGCATATGGGAGAAAGCAAGAAAATGAACCTAAATGGCCAGAATGTAGAGATGGCTTTCTTTTTAAATTTGGCTATAAATGTGAGACTATTTGTGGTAGCCCTGGCTACCCTGGGGGTGGCCTCTCCACATTCAGTCTGAAGATCTTTTGTGTTGAGATGGATGGTAGTTGGGAAACAACACCGTATGTAACCATTTCCTTCCTCAAGTAGGATTTGTTTCACAAAATGGCAAAAACATCAGTCCTGTGGATGCGCCAGTCTGGGGCCCCACAGGCTGAGGCTGTAGGCATCAGGGAGAGGTTTGCTGCATGCAAATGGAGAAGGAAAATCCTTCTCTAGCAGTCTCTGGAGCTAAAGCCAGGAGGATGTTCAACTCTGGGTCATAGAAATGCAGCAGAATTTCCAAATGCAGCTTCCTGCTTTAAGACAAGATAAGTTACATCTCAGCTCTGCCACACATCTCTCTGCAGGAAATCACGGTCACAATCCAAGCTGCCTATGTGGAAAAGAATCTCATTTTGCACCCTTTGGACTCCAGGTGGGTACTGTGGTCCCTTGTAGGTCTCATTGCCTCTAAAAGAGGCTCTAAAAGAGCCTGTGTCTGAGAGCAGCACAGCAAGAGGATCTCTGTAGCTCTTATTTACCTTTCCTCCACCCTTTTCCTTCTCTCCAGGATAAAGTTTAAAGTCTTTAAATGCACAGCTGATCCAAGTGGGGTAAGTCCTGTGCATGTATGCTCTAGGACATTTGCTGCTAAGCAGTGTCTTTAAAACTTTTTTGTATTAATTTTCTGGCTTTCAGAATGACCTGTCCATAAGAAACTTCCTGCAGACAATGATCTCAGTTGTGGGGATCCCAGAGGTGATTTCAAGTGAGTTTTTCCTTTGCGGAAGTGCCAATGCACTCCACAAGATGTCCAACATCAGAGCTCCTAAACCTAAGCACTGAAAAAACACATCATTAGCCCTGACAGCTGGGGAGGGGGGAACCACGTTACTTAAGCGAATTCCTGCTGGATTCACTTGGGGAACAGGGAATCCTTTGTAAATGGCTGGGACAAAGGAAAAGTGAGTTTTCCTTCAGGCTGAAGGTCGTGGGGCGTTGGGGCACAATTAGCTTTTGGCAACAAGCACACAAGGTCACAGTAAGCAGCAAGGCAAGATGGCCGTACCTGCAATGGCGTGGGTTTACTGATTCCACAGGAATCGAACCAGCGTTAACTTCACTGATGAACAGCAAAGGGCTTCATCTATTTGAGATCAGAAATCCTGAGATCATCACAAGAAAGGTAAGCAGAGTTTGGATATACCTGACTCTCAAAGCCCTCCTTGAGAGCGTGGCACAAACTAATATAATATTTTCTTTTTTTCCTCCTCCCTTTTTAGGGATACGTAATTGTACAACTTGACTTTAGCTTCCCGAATCATTTGCTTCTTGATTTTCTTGAGAAAAGATTATAGAGCTGATCTCTTCATAAAGGAGCATAGGAGCTTGTCTACAAACAGAAAGATTGTGTGTGAACCAACTAAAAGACAAGATGATTTAAATCAGCTTTTCTTTCCTTTTCCTGAGAAATGCTCCGGTTTCTGTGCAATTGTACTCCCACCGAGTATTTTGTACTTCCTCTGCAAAGATCTCGAAGCCTGCATCTCTAGGCACACTGCTTTTTCAGGATTTTTAAAGGACTTGTGTGCTTAGGAGTAAGTGTTGGACCCTTGAAGTGCTCTGGCTTAGTACTCACAGATGGCAGCATGCTCTTTTGGCATCTCTATTGCTATGTTTTGGACATGAGGCACCTTTTGTGCCGATCCTGGGGTTTATTTCATTTTGACAGACTTCAGCAACTCAGAGGACATTTCCAAAACCCAAGTAAGCTCAGAACCAGTTATTGCTAAAAGACCTGGCTATGGCTGAAAAAAGTAAGCGGGATGTGAATTTACAGTGCAGTACAGTAATATAAGGATCTTGTGCCCTGAGTGCTTTCGTTCCAGAGTCTGTGTAGAGCTCCAGGCAAATTATTACACCCATGTTGTCAAGACACTGGGAGCAAGCTTGAGAGACACAATAAAAATGATAAGGAAGCCAAAGAGATTATATGAGAAAGTGCAAGTGTCTAGTCAGACAGCAGGTTCCTGTTCCTTCCTACTACAGTGCAGTAATTTATCTGAAGTGCTTAGTTATTTTCCTGTATCAATTCATGCTTCCCTTTTCTTAACTCATCTTTTCACTTGGAAGTGATCTCAGACGCCAAACCTAAGACTGCAATGGGGATCACAATAACAAAGGCAGAGGATGATGTTCTCTTCCCACACAAAGCAGTATTAAAGTTGGGCCTTCCACAAAGAGCCCTGCAAGGCTGGTAGCAGCATAGCCTCAGTTTCTTGGGCTCTCTGGGCATGGTGGTTGTTTCCTCCCATGGGTGCCCTCCCTGGGGAATGAGCCAGGACTCTCTGACCTGCTCCTCTCCCACACTCACCACCACTGAGCCACCCCAGCACCTCCTTTCTCCTCACGATGGCTTAACATCTCTCCAGGGGCCAAGGTGTCACAGCAGGTAAAGAAGAAGACTGAGTAAGCTCCCTTGAGAGGTTGCTTCATGGCAGCCAAAGTTTATCTTACTGGTCCTCAAGCAGCACTGTCCAAGACATCACAGCCAGAGCTAAGTGGCATGAAACCCATGACACCGTGGTGTGGCCAACAGTGGCTTTGAAGAAGCCCTGGTGTAGTGGGCAACTTTCCCTCCCCATCCTGTTCCCATCACTGCCTCCACCAGCTGTCCTGGTACTGACGGAGGGCTTGTCCCTGCTCCCTCCTGCTCTAAAGCCACCAATGCTGAGGTAACATTTTCCCTCTCTGCATGCAATGTCTGCTGAAGACTATGGGAACTGGCTTCTGTCAAGCCAGGACCCTCTAGACCTCCTGCACGGCATCCCACTATAATGAGAAGTATTAATAAGAAAAGAAACAGCAGAAAAAAGGCATTTGGTGGTGTCTTGCCCTGCTGGGGGGGAGGTGTCCACTGGGGGTATTCAGTGGTGACAGGCCTTTAGGGCTGGGAAAGACGGCTGCCCTTGCATGGGGGAGCGGGGACTCTGCTA
>VXBJ01002014.1:12267-38272 GCA_013400055.1 Nycticryphes semicollaris | reverse complement strand
CTACCAAGGATCCTTAAAAGAACCTACTTGTTCTTGTACCATCAGGTAGCATTAACTGACATCTCATATTTAATGAGAATTTCCTTTGCTGCAAATTTGTCCATTGCACTTTATCCTTTCACTGGGAAAAGCATCTTCTCCATGTACTTTATGCCTTCTATACCATCACACTATGTAGCTGAAGACAGTAATAAAATCTTTAACCAGCTTTTTTTAATGAAGAGCAAAACCCTGCACTCATAGGCTCTCTTCTTGGACCTTGAAATCTAGGCCTCTGACCATCTGGGTGTCTATCCACTAAGTCTCACTACAGGTTGCCAATGTCTTTCTTGTACTGGGGTTCTCACAACTGGACACACTATTCCTGATGTGATCTCATCAATGCTGAACACCAGGCAAATAATCACTCCCCTTGACCTGCTGGCTCAAATCCTTCTAATACAGCCCAATAGGTGGCCATAGTGCCACAGTGTGGTGGCTCATGTTAACTTGTTGTCTATGAGGACATCCAGGTCCTTTTCCACAAAGCTGCTTTCCAGACCCCAGTCAGCACATGGGTTTGTCCTTCTCCAGGTGCATGCAGGAGTCTTCATTTGTGTTGGTTTCACCAACTATTTAATGGTTGGTGAGATATAAAATTTATTGCAGGAGGCCAACATAATTTTCAAATAAATTGGAGGGCATAGTTATAATAGAAGATACAAAAATATATACATTTTCACCATAAGCATGACAAGGTCAATTCTGTTTTCTGTGTGCAATTATGTGCTACAGCTCCTTGAGTAGGATAAAAGAAAAATTAAGTGCACTTTCACAGTCTTTTAATAAGATCACTCTACAATGACTAGGAAAATAAATCATAAAATGAGAAGTTTTGTTATATCTTAGAAACTGACTAAAATGAGAAAGATAGTTGGGAAACGTGGTCCATTTTCAAGGATATGAGCTGGTGCATTTTGCCTGTATGAATTTGTCTATGTTAAAACCATTTTTAAATCATTTAGAAAAGAAAATGGAAACCTGGGGACTTTTTGTATGGCACAAAACTGCTTAATTTGGCAGGATTATGGAAGACTTTGAGAACCTCAGAACATAATTAAATTGGCAGTACTATGGCAGATAGTACCATATGCCAAACAGAAAGATTGTACAGACTGAAAAGAATAATTTCAAGTTGTGCATATGGTTGGGTTCTAAATTCATTGTAGCTTCATCTTTCAAAAGAACTCTTAGAATCTGCACTAAGAGATCATTAAAAGTTTTTGTGTTTTGAAAAAGGTCTTCCTGTGGCAAGTTGTATTCATTTCTGATTAGAAAAGAGATCAGAAAAGACATAGGTAGACAGAAGATGAAAGCATTTTATATGTAGAGAAAAAGAATTTTTAGAAACACAGGAGGTCCAGTAGAAATAGCTAATGAAAAAAGAGAAAATTATTTAGTAAGAAACAATTAGACTGACTGTAGCAAATAGAATAATTGTATATAAAGATGCTCTAAAATAAAAGACAGACGGAATTTATATTAGTGCTAAAAATGCAGGAGCAGAGATACTGAATAAAGTAGAAATATAGAAAGCATAAAAACTTTAAAGGAAATATTTTGCAGTAACAAGCAAATAACCTGTGGAAATTCATGCTCCTGGGTGTAGCTGATGCTTAGAAAAAGAGAAATACTAAAAAAAAATTACAGGAATAAAAAGAAAAAATCACAAATGTAGAAAGACTGAAAGTGTGAATCTTATGAATGTCACATTTAAATGTGTTCATCAGATACTGAACTCAATTGAGCCTGGAAGGATATGTATCATGGGTCCAAAGATTTTGACCAGATGTTTTCTATGGATTTTAAATAAGAAATAAGCTGCTTGCTTTGCAAATCCCCAATTTTTTATCTTTCTTGGAACTTTTTGGCATTGTCAGCATCAGAAGTAGGACTTTGGGTTAGACCTGATCCACTAACATTTATGTTCCTCTTAGGCAATTGCCAAGAGAAGGGGTTGCAGATTTCATGTAGAGACTGTTGTGCCCGTGAGGCAGCATCTGAATGGAAGTGTGCTAATTTAAGGCTAAGAATATCTCAGCAAGGAGGAACAAAACCTGCTGATGGAGAGCTTATATAAACACCAGATACAAATGTCTCCAGCATCTGCAAAACAAGAATTTATGAAAACATGTGCTGGGATTCTGTGATTCTCCTTGTCCTAATGTAAAGGACAAATCAAGAACTTGGTGATAATTCTGCAATGGGAGGACAGACAAGCTGACCAAAGAGATCTTTTTAATTTTAATTTTGATGGTAATGGTAGTGGGTTCACAGAGAAGCTGAAATAACCATCTGCAGCTTGCCTTCTGTGCCTTGGCAACGCTGCAGACATTTTTTGCTGAGAGATCTCTGCAGTGCAGAGGCATCACAGGCTGAGCTGAGCACATGCTGTCAGCTTTCACTGTAGATTCAATTTGGACTCCCACATTTTTTGCATGCATTTTTATGGCATTTCTTTCAGATAGCCAATAAAAAAAGAAAACAGCAAATGAAAATTAAATACATGTAAAAGAATTTGGAAGTTTATTAATTTAACTTATTAACTTCCAGAGCAGGTTAAAATACAGTTTGTCAGAGGCAGTCCATTTTCTGAACAATTTACATGTTTTGAAAGGCACCTATTATCTTTCACAAGAGTCATTATGATCTAGTATGCAACCCTGAAGTTACCAAGAGCAGGCGTTTGGTAAGTTGACATGAACTAGTGCTAGGCAATGTTTGGAAAACATGGTATTTCCTGTTCAGTAAGAATTGTGAACAAGAGTCACAACATAGTACAGAAAAGCGGAGGGTTCACCTGATGTTAGGACACCTATAACCACACACTCTTTTTCAAGAAATGTATAGTTTTGAAGCACAGACACATGCACAAATAGACATTAGAAAAAATAAATAGACATAAAAATCTAATGAAACAGTTGGCAGGATTCCAGGTGAGCAATTTGTAGTGAAAATTAATTTTGGATGATCCATTTCTTACAGATTACTGCTATCTCAGTATTGGGAGTTATGTCTGTATCAAGCCTTGGGCCAAAGTCACACCCATTTCCATATTTGTATTTAATTTTCAAGACCAAATTTTCCGTTTTAATTCAGATTGGATGACTTTTTTTTTTTCTTCATGTCAAAGAAAAACTAATTTTCAGCACCAGAGAAAACATATGAATTTTACTGTTCTATATAGTACATTTGCAGGTATTGCAAAGATCAAGTGTATGCTTCCAAGAGTATAGCCTTTATCACATGTACTTTGTACAACATTGTGATCTGTGCTGATAATTCGGTGATAATTAGAAAGCTAGACCGTTTTGATTTGCCTAAATCTTCTCTCACATATATTGTGACTCTCACCAAACTGACAGTGAACTAGCAACAAATGTCCCTTGTATATAGGATATAGCTCTTTTTTTTGAAAAGTGAGAGGGACCCCTGAAGCACTGACACATCTTGTATCAAGAGTCACAATCCTGGCTTCTGTGCTGGGCAGCCTCTGCACCTTTGCACTTGGATCTCATATAGTATCATTTCTGATCGAGGAAATCGAGGAAATGTATTAGTTTTGACATATCCAAATGGTAGAAAAGGGTTGATACAACTTTTTAAGTGAAAAATATTTATATGGAGGCATTCTGAGTGGTGTTAAATGCACATTGTGTGCGATAATATCTGTGAAGCTGATAAAATAGTTGAGTTTGGCAATCCATACAAGACTCTCATAATTTATTTCCAACTGAGTAACATAGAACAAAGAAATGCTGCTGTGAGTGTGCATGTTATGCTAGTTATAGATTTGCAGATATTATAGTGTACTCAAATTGATGCAGACATAATTATAAAAAAAAAAAAAAGAAGATAAATTTCTATTATGGTACTTCATTGTGGCCAGATGGGTTCAGAAATGATTTGCAAAAAAGAAAAAAAAAGTCATTCAGATTCAGTCTATATTGTTACATGATTTGTTGGCAAACTGTTGTGCGGAGAGGCCCGGTTTAATTGTTCATCAATGTCCGCCCACCTTGCAGCAAGAGGAGAAATTCCAATTCATCCGGATTTCATAACAAATCTAGATATATTGCAGAACACCAGAGGAAAGGGACTATATATGAAGCTTAGCATTGGATCCTTGTTTAATAACTCTTATTCTTTATTCCTAGGTAAAAGGTCTTTTAATCTGGTGGAGCTTCTCTGAAAAGTTGCTCCAGTATTGCAGTATCAGTGCTGTAATGCAACACTACTGTGAAGTTGGGTCAAGAAAGTGTAATAACCTTCTTAAGACAGAGATATGGAGTAACTTGCCCAGAATGGAGAGAGGTGATGGCATGTTTTTGGATATCTCCCTCTGGATTCTCTGCAGACACGCCTTTTCATGAAGGAAAGGGCCAGTTACCTGCAGAATAGGGAAGCTTTCATTTTTATCTCTTCCTTCTGAGCTTATCAAGACCTGCCTATGTGAAATTTGTACATCTGATCATGTGGTTTTAGAGAGAAACATATCTGGCAAACTGTCAAGAGGAAGTTATTTACTAGGAACTGGTGAATTGCCATCAGTTCCCTGGCCTTGGGAAGTCTTGTGAGAAAATGGGTTCTAGCTGAATTGTGCTTCAGGAAGAAAAGAAGAATCTAAAATGCAACATGTATTGTAGAAGAAGAAAGAAATAAGTATATATATTTTCCACCTTACTCATACAGCTTATTGGGGTCTACAGCACCTTGTTGCATCTGCAAAAACAAAAGGTTGCAAATCCCTTGCTCTTCAAGAGGAGAGCGCTCATTCATTCATAGGAATGAATCAGATCTGAGCTGGGATCCAAGGGATGTTTTTACCATGTTTATGGAGCAGTAAGAGCAGGGAGGTAAGTTGCCCCCCAGCTAAGGTGGAACACAGGGAGGCAAGCCAAAGGGAGCTTTGTTCCTCTCCTGGTTTAATAAATAATGAAATTTTGGGATGAAGGCAGGGTGTCTCAGATGAAATGTGCTAAAGCACTAAATGGCTGACACAAACTACCACTGAGTGCTTTTTAGCTAACAGTGAAAAATTAAGGACCCTGGGTTAAGTGCTTTCCTGCTGAGCTATAGCTAAGGTGAATTTTGACAGGAACTATTCAGGTACCACATCGTGTAAAGAAGGTATTTTGAGGGCCTTAGTGAGAACCCAAGCACTGGGTACCGTAACAGAGCCATTATGCTTGCTGCTGAAGAGACTGTCTTATGGTTCATGTTGGAAGCTTTGCATGAAAATCAGCTTTGGTTCTCCACTTGGTCACAAGCAATTTAGTGAGATTCACGTGTGCAGTTGCAGTGCTACAGTTCTCTTCAGACATGCAAGAAGAGCTCCTATTCCTGGCACAACACAACAGATCAGAAGTCCCAGGTCTGCTTTCTGTTTTCTGATGCTGGTTTTGACTTACAGCTAAATTGTAATTACACAGGAAATCCAAACATAAAGGTATGTAGCTGACGGAGGTGCTTTTTCTTGTTCTAAAGCATCTTGCAATTCTGTGGTTGTGTAATTAAGCAAACATCCACAATGGTATGAGCCAGCTCCATGCAGCCTAGAGCTGGCATGCAGTGCTGTGGCACACTTGACCTAAACACCCCAGGCCATTTTGTCTTTGCTAGAAGGTAAAACTGGCACTTGGAAACAACATTTTGAAATGGATCACATTTAGAAAAAAAATTTTACAGAGAACAAATAGCATGTAAATCAGGATTATACTGCTTTTACCAGGTGGGGTTTTTAATCCTCACTTCCTCAATGAAGTACAAAAGTAGAGTGTCACAAACGCCTCTGACAGAAAACAATGGTTTAGGATTTTTGTAATTGTGTGTAAGTGTCTGGTAAGGAATAGTCAAAAGTTGTCCATAAATCACTTGGAAAATGTGACTAATCCCACCAGGATGTCACCAGAAAGTCTCTGTTTTCCCTACGTATGATCAGGAATGGATTAAGGCCCAAAACAGTGCCCAGATTTGCTGAAAACATGAGGTGCTCCAAAATGCACCTTTGCTGCTCTTCCCCATCCCGCTAGCCCAACGCATCCCTCCTTCCTCCCACCCCCCGCAGGATGCCATCTCGCCTTTCCCTGTTCCTGAGACCTTGATGTCTCAGACAAGAGAGGCAGCTGAGCCCTGGGAGCCTGGCTGGTCATCCCCACCGCCGGTGCCGCTATTGTCCTCCGACTCATCCCGGCATCCGCTCAGCCCCATCGCCCGCCTGGTGCCCGCAGATCCGGGCCCCGGGAGGGCGGCTTAATCCCTCCCTGGTGGTGCTGGGGATGTGAGACAGAACTACAGCTTGCTTTTCTAATGCCGGGGAGAGTGTTGCAGCTGGAGAATCTGTAGCAATAATATTCGGGCTTGTAAACTGTACTGATTCTATATAGAAGGTGCAGAAGGGATATATTGTATCCCCCAAAAATGTCAGGACTACAACATAAATTATAGCTGCACTTCACACAAAGGCAAAACTGAGTGATGATTAAAAATCAAGTCTGTGTTATTATTTTGCTCTGGCATCTTAATAGCAGAAGTATAAATTACAGCTGAGAACACATTCAAAGTCTTTATTTTCAAACACTTAGAGTCATTAAAAAATAAAGTGCTCAAGGGCATGAAAATTGTCAGACCAAAAAGATATATTTTTTTTTTCAATTTAAGTCTAACAACACTGTAGCTGACCATTTGTAGTGCTGGCTTGTTGGAATTTCACCCCTGCTAGCTTTTATGCATGTCTTTTCTTCTTGTTCTTGCTATATATATGGCACAGACAGACCATATGAAGAGGTGGACGGAAGATTGCGCAGACACTGCCTGAAGTCCTCTGCTGGTTCCCACTGCTGTCAGGTCCCCTTCCCAGCGTCCAGTACTTGGACACCATGGCAGGTGGAATCACAGAGCCCAAAATGAACCCTCTACTGTCCCGTTCCCTTGCTAACTCTAAATAACCTTGTAACTAGTTTTTAAGCCTAAAGAGTATCACCGTTACATGCCATCTATAGAAATTCATTATATTCTTTCTCAATGTCAGCCCAGCAACAGTTACCCATGTATGTGTGCTGGTATGCAGCATGAATTTTTTTGTTTGTGCACATGCGCACATGCAGACACACACAGAGTCTGGTACAGCCTCCCACAACATCAGTGGCCATCCTTTTGATTTCAGTGAGAGCTCACCAAGCTGGTTTATGATTTTATTGATATCAATGTCTAGAACCCAAATCGGCTCGAAAAATCAGAACATCTCTGTTGTCTATTATTATTAATAATGACTCTGAAAAATTGTTTCCTGTCATCTTTCAGTACAACTGGAGTATGAATTATGGAAACCTCCAGGGAGTAAACAGCAAGTAGTTTGTGAATAAAAGGAGGCAAGCTCACGATAGATAAATGTCAAGATTTTAAATCAAGTTGATTATTTAATGATCTGTTAGTCAGAAGCTGTTTGACAAGCATATTCTTTCTCTCATTGTCCATGAACTAGTTCAAATTGATGCAGACATAATTATAAAATTCAGTTTTGAAAAACAGTTATGTGGTAGGAAATATTTTAAGACTTCTCTATTGTGGTTTATATAATTCCTTTGGGGAAGATTGGAATGCTACATTTGCATTAATCATAGTGCAAATTAGAGTTTCAGTGTCACCTTAACAAAGGAAGGACTGATTGTTTTTTACAGTACAGGAAGAAACAATTCTGCATCTGTAGTTCTGCCATGTAACACCATGTTTTGCAGCTCTGTTTTCTCTCATATATTGACTTGCACATTTTTGATAATATTACTTTATATACGAAGTCAGTTCTGTCAGCTCTAGTGCCAACCTCCTATCATATTTCACACAGTGAGCTGAATGGGAATGTTACTCTTAGCATCAGGCTGTAGCACACATTTTGGGACAAAGAAGCTCAAAGACTAGTCAGGCAGCCAAAAAAGTCTGAAACAAACAAAAGTAGCATACCACAGCTGGTTTGTTTTGGTGTTTTTTTTTTTTTTTTTTTTTTGTAAATCAATGCTGATAGTAAAATCCTTTCCAATAAGTCATTCAAGTTTGATATTATTTCTTTCTAAAGCTGTGGTTCATTAAAACATATTTTGTTATTAGTGTTCCCCACATATAAAGTCTTAGGCTCCAGACTCCAGGTCGGGCACAAGCAGTTTAATAAGATTCAGGTGGTATAGAAGCCATCAGAGAGGTATAAAATTCTTCAGTCTTGCAATAACAGCTTCTGGTCCTGGCAGACCATAATATCAGCAAACTCCAGTTCCTCTTTCTCTTTACTGTAGATGGTCCTGATCCACAGAGAAATTGAAATGATATAGACAATCAAAATACTCAAATTTAAAGGTATGCAGCAGAGAGGCTCTCTTTTAACTATTTTATAATTCTGGAGAATGAGGGCATTTTGCAGTGTTCAGCATGCAAAAAAATCTCACAGGGAGAAAAATATGTGATAGGAAAAAAGGCAACATAAAAAGACAAAAAAAATCCATTAAAAAATCCTTACTCAAAAAATTATTGTAGAGACTGACATTTCCTATTGTTTAAAACATTGTTCCTGTTGTTTAACATGAAAAAACGTGATGCATGAATACATCTGCAAATGCACCTAGCTCATCAATAACTCCTTAATTAAGCGCCGATTGGAATTTTGCATAGAAATGAGTTTAAATCCCTAAGCAGTTGCTAATCCCCACTTTAAGCTGTAAATTTCCGTGCTAAACAGTATTCGTGTGGATGAAGACAGTCAGTCTATGCACATGTTTGCATGTATGTATATATGTATATGATAAACCTGTGCCTGTTTTAATTACAGAATGCAAAATTTAAAAAAGAACATGCGTTCATAGAAATATTCATATCCTTCTCTATTCTGTTTTTCACAGATGATCTGATACTTTTGGTTAGAAGAAGTGCCATGCTGATAATGAATTTACAACCTGGAAATTAGACAAATTCACCATCTCCCTACCTCCTATTTAGTTAGCTAGTGTTATTGGTAAACTGCAGCAACATACCCCCATCCCTTTCACACTGAGGGAAATGGAAAAACTTAAAAGATGTTCAATATTTTTTGTGTGAAATGTAGTTACCAGTGAGGGTGATAAAAGCTTCAGCAACAAGGAGAAAATAATGAAAGCTGGCAGAAATTATGTGCTCTTTCATGTCCTTTCAACTGTATTTTTTGACCAGTGTGATTACAAGGGAATTATATTCTGGTGTGTATGCATATATATATATCCATGCATGTGCTGTGACAAGACAGGCCACTATTTAATAATCCACTCTGTCCCTGGACATGGTCTCATTTCGGAGCTCTTCTCATTTCAGAGTTCTTCTCAAACTCACTAATTAATTCTACAACTAATGTTTGTAATTAACATTATAATATTTTCTTTTAAGAACAGCTTTAAATTCCAGAGCAGCCTGTCTTCTTTTCCTCCCTCTGTCACCATACAGAAAAGCTGTTGAATAAGCACAATCTAGTTCTTATCTTTCAGGAACTCAGGCTGGTTCACAGTGTAAGCAGCTAAGCTGAAAGCTTTAATTCATCTTGTTCATTAAAATTCAAATAGTTATAAAGTCAGAGATGTTAACTTTTCAGTTATTACAATACAGCTGGCAAACAGAGACTGTTGTACCAACTGTGAGACTTAAAACCTCATCTTTGGTGGCTAGGTAATTTTATTTAACACTTTAGCAGGAATTTAAGTCAATAATGAGGAATCAGCTTTATGAAATTATTATTATAAGTAAGTGATTTAAGTGTGCTTTCCACCGTCTCATGATATTTCACATGACATACATGTGGGAAGTATTTCAGGTGCCTCTGGATGTGTTTCTTGCTGTTTTTAAGTTCTGTAGAGTTCAGATTAGAGAGGAATAGTCCACGATCCCTTTAAGTCCTAATCCTGCAAATTTAATGGGCAATTGCACTTAATTATACAAGGTGAGTGGGACTGCTTGAAGCATTTGTGCTCAGGAAACAGGATAAAGCTGTTGACAACCTTTGCTGAGGTATTTTCAATTCTTTTTTCTAATTTTTTCTGTTCTGAAATCCCCCCTTGAAACATTTTTTCTTCGCTAGCCACATTTGTCTTCTCAGCTCAAAACTTAGGATTCCAAGAATACCCACCAAAACTGTCAAGTGTATAGTTAGCTACAAAACTTCGGCATTGTCACACTTGAAAGTGAAATGTTTCCATCAAGATGTTTATGGTATATTTTCAACTGCTCGTGCTACTGATCAGAAATCTTCTGAATGGATACGGATTTACCAATCATAAAATTAATGTCTGTCCTCTCGGAAATTCCCGTGAACTTCAGCAGCACTGCTTGATTACAATTTTTCCTCAGCTATGGGCTTGAAGAATGGTGGGAATGAATGAGACAAAGGAAAGCTACTCATAGCACAGCCAGCCTGGCCCATTTATCAGCCATATTTTCAATTTCAACTTACTTTAGAAGAATAGCTGGCCACCACATATCATTGCAGCCCATGTGTTTGTGGATGCAGTCATTTAGATAATGAGGATAAGGAGGCTATTTGGACAAAGGTGTTGAGGTTATCTGGCAATCTGATGTTTTTTTTTGCGTAAATGCTTCTAGGCCAAAGGGATGTTCTCTGTATCCATTCTCAAGAGACATGAAAAGTTGCTATGTCATTTGACAGCTGAGGGTGCCTATTCTCAGCACAAGGGGTAGCAAGGACAATAAGAGAAGACATCGCAGGCAATAAAGTAGAAAATTCCTAGAGCCATCTTTGCACCCCTTCTAAATGAATAGCTCTCTCCAGCCTTTTATGTTAAGTGATTAGAAAGAGTTAAATAAGCATGATTGCCATGGAAATTTCTTGGGTATTAATGTTTTGTACTTCTTCTGTATTGAATGCCCTTGTGATAGAAGAGAAAGAACAAACATCAAAAGTACCTTTTAACTTCACAATTCTTTCTAAATTTCTTTACATTTATAGGCTGTACTGCTGGCTTTAAAACTTCAAAGCATGCAGGAAGATCGGGGTCACAGAGAAAATTATTTCTTAAAGTTTAATAAAATATGCATGTGAATGGTATGACCTGCCAGAAAATTATTTATGTGCTAATGTAATGTTGTAACATTAATTACACACTTTAATTTCTTCCTTAGTAGCTTCTGTACCAGTAAGAATAGTACTGGCTCTAAATTGGGTTTGAAACACATGTTGTGTCACCAAAGCTTTATTTATTTATTTGCAGACTGAATTTGGTTTTTTGCTTCCACGAGATAACAATCCTTTTTTCTTTTTTTTTTTCTTTTTTTTTTTTTTTGCTTTTAGGAAAAAGGAATCAAGTGAGATCTTTTGCCTTTAACTCAGAGGATTTCTGATATATCTTCTTCAGCCTTGCTCTAGTGTTATATTTTGTGCATATTGTATTTATTGATAGTTCCAGAAATGCTTNTTTTTTTTTTTTTTTCATGTGGTTGGACTCGATGATCTCAAAGGTCCCTTCCAACCACTAAGATTCTGTGATTCTGTGAATCAAGTGAGATCTTTTGCCTTTAACTCAGAGGATTTCTGATATATCTTCTTCAGCCTTGCTCTAGTGTTATATTTTGTGCATATTGTATTTATTGATAGTTCCAGAAATGCTTAGCGCATGTTTTTTGTGAATGAATCCCGCAGCTTTTATTTATGGCCACTGTTGTGAAGTACTTAATGCCATAGGATTGGTCCCTTTGGATTTCTTTCCTTAGGAGACCTCCTGTCTGTTTGTCTACGGTGTACCTGTGCGTAAAATCTTGTACATGCTAGCACAAGGACATATACTGAGTCTTATCTTCTGAATTACTATTCATATGAAGTTCTTAGTAGATACAGAAAACTTCCGTGTCACTTATTTCAACAATGTCCTGTATCAGCTCTGTAGTTTAATTCTAAATTGTCTGGAGGCAGTGAGAATAAAAGAAAAGAAGTTCTCCTCTCAACTACTGGACAAACTTCCATATGATCTTTGCAAAAATTTGTTTTAGTCTTCTCAAATGTAAATCTGAGGCCTAACTTCATTAAATTGATTTCAAATCATTCAAGGGCAGGTGCTACAGATATGCAAAATCATTTTATAATATGTATTTGCTTTTACTTGTTTTACCTTTTAACATTTCCTTGGTTACTCTTTTGTCCTGGTACTATGGCTCAAGGCAAATTAGGAAGAAGAGTAAATAAGAGAGCAAATTTGGCATTGCTGGTATCATTCAATGTTACATATACTTGTACTTTTCTTAAGTAAATACTCCTCATCTCTTTAATCTTGTAAAGTGTCTACCTGCCAAATATTTTGAAGGGTTTTTAGTGACAATGTTATAATGTTATATAAAATTATTGATTGTTTTGTGTCAACGTCAAATGCTTCACTGCAGTACTTCTTGTACTGTCACAAAATAACGTAAAACTATAGATTGCTAACAGCTAATACATTTTTTCTAGCTCACATGCCACCTATCCTGGCATCAATTCTTGTCTCATGGAAGAATTGCTCCACATTCATCCAGTCTTTACCAGTTCTTGGTGACATCATGATGCCTTATGAGGCTTTTTTCATTATGAATGTGCAGAACTTGGAGCCCAAAGTGATTTCACAAGTCTCCTAATAAACACACAGCACTTACACATAACTAGTTTTTGGGCTGCTCTGGATTTCACTCAGAATCCTCTATAATCAGAAACATTTGGTATCTCTTGCTAGACTTTTGAGTCATACAGATCTTTGCAATTGTTAGGCTTGAGACATGGATAGGGGCCTGACAGGCGTCACCAATTGTAAGTTACCACCTACATAAGAAAGGTAGCTTTGCTCCATATAACATATTTTTCAGAAAATGAATTGACAAAACATTGTGTTTATCCAAACAGCACAAAATACCAATGCTAGAAGTTCAGCTGGTACACAGAGCGTTGGAATGAAGGATCCACAAGTAAAGGTGAACAACACACTTAATGAAAAATGCCCTTTCAATTAAGCCCTTCCCTGAAGCACAAATGAATCAAGTACAGAATTTTTTTGAGGTTATGAATAGCATTTAATTTTACATTTTCTCACAGTTGGCACTGTTGGAATCTGTGGGAGCAGAAGTGGAATTACCAAAATACCACAGGTATTTTGGGGGCAATGCTGGTCTAAAGGTTGTCAGGAAATACTGGAAAACATAGAAAGAATAGAAAGACATTTCTTCTTGACATTTCCTACCATTAGCTTTCTGGGATGCTTTAGATAAATTTCCAGAAGCTTTGGGTGGATCTCCAGGTTTTGCAATTCTCCTTCAAAATGTGCTGAATTGCCAAACTTTTTTTTTTTGCAATTCACGTGCAGCAGCTAAAATGTTTCCATTCACTATTAACAATACTGTGAAATCTTTATTCTTTCACTTACTCATGTCCTGTTCATAGATTCAGATTCTTTGTATTTGGATCAGATGATCCTTACAGTCTATTCAGTAGGTGGTAGAGAGCTGTAAGTTTTCTGCTGTCTAAAAGATTTTTAATTGTTTGGGTTTAGGATTAGCACAGTGGAGTCCTGGGCTCTAAACCTAAAGAACCTAAGGAAGAAGCCAGACAGACAGGAGGTAAATGTCAGGGATTGAGAGAAGAGAAGGGGATCCTGACTATCATTTTGTTTATTTTAACTTAATAGTTTTTCTAATAATAGAAAAAAATTACTCATCCTGGAAAGACCTAACTATCTCCCAGGAGTGTGCAATATACAATCAGAAAACTCAGCTCAGTCACCGGATCCCTATCATTGGGTGAGCTGTGGGATATGCAAAAAGATTTCAGCCAGCTTCCAGGTGAGAACATTGTCACCTGGCTGCCCTGATGCTGCGATAATGGGGCCAGTAGCCTGGAATTAGGGTAGGGAAGCCAGGCAGCTGGGATCTCTGTCTAGAGAAGGGGGCATTAACAAGGTGATTGGGAAAAAGACACAAGCCCTCAGCCTCTGGAAGCAACTCCTTTTAGGACTGAGGGAAAGGTATTCTTCAGTGAAGCTTCAGTGAAGATGTTTTATGTCATGTGAGCAAGTGGACCACCACAGAAAGAGGTATCTAGTACCTGAGGGAATTAGCTGTGCGGAAGTTGATTTATTATGACCTGGATGATGTACAGTTACCCACAGATCCTGATGAGATCCAGTGTTCAAGGCCCATGTCATGGAAGTTTGTACGGAGCCCACCATTGTCATATGCCAACTCATTGGCAGTGATGGAATGGAAAGGTGAAGAGGGACCAACGGTGGATGAGGTGGCTTCCCAACTCTGGCGGTATGAAGAAAAGCTCTCTTCCTCTCTCATCTCAGCTGTGGAGAAACTGTCCCAGAAGGTCCAGCAACTTGAAGAGAGTATGTCCTACTCCCACCTGTAAGGGCCAGTGTCTTAGCTATTAGGAGTAGACATTTCTCCACTCAAGACTGAGGATACAGTGGATACACACCATGAGGCACCCTGTGGTTCTACTTGCGTGACCATGGAGGGGACATGAGGAAGTGGGATGGACAGCCTACTTCAGTCCTACTAGCATGGATACAGGAGTTGCAAGGGACAACAACCATGAAAGGGGATCCCTCCAGGAGAAGCGTCGCCCCAGTTTCCAGTGGGCATTAACATCTAAGCTAATCCAGTCCATTTCTTGGGATACACATAAATTGATAAAAAAATCAAGGAATACACATACCAGATGGGGAATGGCAGTTTCACTGCCCTTTGCTTCAGTGATTTGTTGCTAGCAGTCTTTGATTCTGCATATGTAAAATGTCACAAATTATTGCTGAAATATTTATGAACAAAAAAATGTAATCGTAAGGTTTCGGATGCTGTTGTCCTCATGAGTATCATTGCTATGTCTGCAACCTTCACAGCACAGATCACTAAGTGCTATTGGAAATTCTGTTCCAAAATTTTTCATCCCAGCAGAAGGTCATGCCATCTTGCCGGGTTAAATCAAAAATTTCCCAAACAGGCTGTGAGCACATGTTTGGATTTAAGGAAACAACTCCCTCCCACATGTTTAATGATGAAGGTTGTTAAAAGGTCTAAGCTAAGGAATTATTTTAAACTAGAAGCCAACAAAACATTCTCTTTGTGTATTTGGGGTTTTTTTTTCTGGGTTGTCCTTGACTTTCAGAGCTAGAAGACAGCTGCAGGCAGGAGGGCAGCCAAGCTAGCCAAGGAGGAGTTGCAATTAGTTTCAAAAAACCCTCTGAGCAGTGCAGGGAGGTGCACGAACAGCCCTTCCGATGCTTTGGTGGGGAATAAGGAATCCATATATACATTTTAAACATGATCTGCCTCTAAGTTCACCTAAATAAAAGGCAAGTCCTGGTGGAAAACAAGCAGGAAATGAGACAATGCCAAAGATAAGGTTTTAAAGGAAACTTTGGAGGGAACATGAGCAGTCACTAACTGGGGACCACATCTGCCTGACGGAAATGCAGCAAGATTTACCTTTCTTAGGCAGAGCCCAAGAATAAAGTGAAAAACTGAAATGCTTAGGGTTATTCAGAAACTGGGAACGTGGGGTTTCAGCACGTGCAGAGGCACCCTGAAAAGAAAGAGAAGGCTGCTTCCTATAACCAGAAGTGGGAGCAAGCAGGTGGAGAGAAACATGCTGTTTTATTAACCCTTTGATGTGCATAGAAGTGATGCTTTGTTGGAAATAAACTGCTTTTCCACAGATGCTTTCTGGAGATGATAAATGGATTTGTCATGCTAACACAGACAACAAAAACCAAGAAATGACACCCAAAATCTACCCTGAGAAGGTTGAAACTAAGTAGCCTCACTCTGAGTGAAATGCAGACTGCTTCACCACCTTGAAAGAATCATCAGCTGAGCTTCTGTTCTTGCTCCTGCTCCAGCCTTCACATCAGGTGTACCTTTGAAAATCCATTTGAAAATATTTTCTCATATTTTTTGTAGAAAATACGGTCTTCTATATTTCCCATCAATGATTATACGTGTTCATACAGGTGGCTTTAAAATGTTAATACTTTTTTTCTGACTTGGAAAAAGCATGTAAGGCCCAATATTTGACTATTTAGCAGACTGAATTCAACTGCCTTTTGCTGCCATCACATTTTGAAATAACTTTTGTTAAGTCCTATGTCTTGTGTCAGAATGGATATGTTCTTGCATAAACAACGGCATTGCCTCCCTAAATGTTGTGTTCAAAAGTCTGTGCATGGATATTTAAATAAGAAGTTGGGATTCCTTATAAATATTTCTATTATTTACCCAGCCAGTGTTCCAGCAGAGATATGCTGAATATTACTGCTATGCTTTGTAGTTAAAGAAAAATAGAGGGAGAAAATCATCCAGCAAGTCCAGGTTTGGCAAAAATCAGATAAGCATTGACTGTTTTGTATTTTCACTTTTTGATTGAGAGCAAATTATTTCTGAGTTGCAGTAGATGGAAGAGAATTTACCGGGGAAGCATAGAAGACAGCCTGTAAAATGTGTGCATTTTAGGGCAAACTGCCAGGCCCCAAATCCTTCTCCTGCTCTATAGAAAACCCAAGTGAGTTTAGCAGAACTTCAGCAAATGTCACAGCCTTTCCTGTTTACTTTAGTTGCTAATATATTTGTGCATTGCAAAACCTTGCATCTTCTTGAAAATATCCTTTGGTGAGGGAAGTGGGAAATTCATATTCTTCTTTTTGGCAGAATCTCTTTGACATGTCCTCTCCTGTCATGCTTTAGTCTGTGCAAGGATAAATGCACTGCAACTTGAAAAGTGAGATAAATAGCATAAGGAGAAATCATTATAAACCTCAGTGCTTGAGAAGTGTATTCTAGGAAACACGCCAGTCATAAAACTTGACCAGACCTGAAAAATAGAAATCCCTCAAATAATAATATAGGATCCCCGTGGACCATTTTCTTATGCCCCTTCCACAAACATGGAGCATTAAAAGATTGAAAACTCCTTTTAATTTCATTCCATGCAGCCTGAAAAAGCATACATCATACTCCACATGCATTTATAATAATAATAAACTGCAGAATAATAGAATTTTCCTTTTGGGGATTGTGCACAAAATGAACCTTGTCCTTCCAAAATTAAATACAAATAAAAGTAATAGGGAACGACCATGGTATAACCCTAAGTATTTGTTCGACGCCTCTTCTGCATGATGAGCTGGGAGTATGCTGAAAAAGGACACTTTCTCCTGTGTTCTGTGAGGTAGTGAAGCTGTATATATATTACATTTATATGTAATTGAAGTGCATGTCATGTAATTTATATTGTGCAGTAAGCCTCTTACAGGCAGGCCCAAAGTTTTCCTTTTTTTCCTGAGAAAATTTCAAGTGCACAATGAACGTGAAAACAATGTTAAAAACCTTTGGCCACCCAAGTTGTCATGGGCATTGTTCTGCTGTGATTCTGGCCTCATTGTAGCTGACACACAGTGTAATAAGTAACAGAATTCCTCCCTGTGGTGCTCTTGTAGGGAAGTTACACAACTTGTTTGTGAATCATTCTTCCTCTGTCTCATTAACAGCGACTGGTATAATGATTTTCTGACCATAGCTATGTCCTCGAGGAAACCTTAATAAGGCAGTGTTATACTCATTATGGTTGACTTAAAATTTCAACCTGCTGCTTTGATGGGTGATTCTCATGCATGAGAGTGATGTGCCTTTTTTTTCAGAGATTATTCACTGGATTATTATGGAAACTACATTTTATAGACAGGGATTGTCCTAGTAGAAAAAGCCAATTAGCACAAGGGTTCTGCAGCATTCCCCTGCCAGCTGTGTTTAAAATAACACCAAAACTAGATGGACTTGGCTCCTGATTTACACTCTGTTGCCTGACTGAGATTCCTGGTGTGTAGGACATGAGGTATGCAAGACAGAAAGCAAGGCTTGCTCCAACCTGCATCCTCCTAAATGGCTAACAAGAAAGAAGAGGCTGGTGACACCTCTCCTCCACACTGCCTCCTTCTTACCTTTCCTGGGAACGCACCCTGGGATGTGGCGAACTCTCTGCCAGCTTCACCTGGGGGTAATTTTCGACTGGCTTCTTGAGCATTTTTTAACCACCAGCGAAGGAAAAGCATTAAAATTGGTATAACAGGTTGACATATTTCTTCTAAGAGAAGAAGTGTAAAACACTGAGGGTGTTTTTATTACAACGTTTTTATCTCCCTATCTTACAGGTAGGGTTTAATTACTCTCTATCTTTGCCGAAGTTTGCCCAGATTTCTTTCTTCAGATGAACATTATTCAGATCACACATTTATGGATTTGCTACTTATGACATAACCATCTGGCATTTTTATTATTCTTCAACTTTATCTCTCCTCCTGAATCAGGGTTGCTGTTGTTAATAGTATTTTTACTGCCACAGTTAACTTCGGTTCAGGATTAAGACTGCATTTTTCTCCACTTGATATAAACACCTAAAAAACCCAAGGTCTCTGTACTGGGGAGATTATCTGCTAAATTGACCTTTCACTGTCCTCATACATTCTTTTAGAAAATGGTTTCAGTTAAACATTTGA
The DNA here is from genome assembly GCA_013400055.1 of Nycticryphes semicollaris. Classification (NCBI taxonomy): domain Eukaryota; kingdom Metazoa; phylum Chordata; class Aves; order Charadriiformes; family Rostratulidae; genus Nycticryphes; species Nycticryphes semicollaris. The sequence continues at coordinate 19,700 of VXBJ01002014.1, read as the reverse complement.
ATCTCTGAAGCTGAATGATCTTTTATCCTTACTCTCTTGCTTTGCTGCTGACTGTGGATTTATTGACACAACACATCTTGTGCTGTCACCCAAATAAGTACTAAGCTGTAATGCCACTAGGAATAACCTTACCTGCACGGAGCAATGCTCCTACCCTAGGCAATTTGATTTCATGTTTTAGGTAAAGCTCTGTGAGATACAGTATATCACAGTCAAATACTCAGTACCTCTGCCACATTTTGGCTATATTCTTTTCTCTCTTTCCTTAAAATCATAAAGGAATATTGCAGTGGGCATCACTTTATATATGCAGGCACAGAAGTGTCTTATGTCATCACATATTTTTGCTCTTCTCTCTTAGCTCTTGCCAGCTTCACAAGCCACAGTAGATGGCTAACAATTTATTTCCATCGTGGTGGGAGTCCCATTTTCTCTCCTCTGTTAGTTACCTGTCTCTGCTGATCATACACTATTGGACTTCCTAAAGTTTCCTTTGAGACACTCAGAGACATTTTCAATTATTTCAATGATTCATTTTTTGCTGGGTAGATTTTACTGTTGTTTGCCTAAGGACAGTCAGAAATTTGTCTTAAACTGTTAGTGAAGATGGTTGTATATTCATTTGTCCATTGCTTGCTCTGTCATCAAATTTCTTTTGGAGAGAACAGAGAAATTATTATTCTTTCTCACTCAACAAGGAACAGAAAATTACCTTTTGGCACAGATGTAATTAGTTGGCATTTGATGTTTCCCATTAAACGGTGTGATAAAAAAGATGAGAGTAGTTCATGTTTATCCCTGATTAGGAAATAAATTCTGAACATGAAATACTTTGAAAGGTCACTCCAAAAGATTTTTTTTTTCTCCCACTCTCAAAAAAATCTACTTATCCACTGTGCTCATCCTGGCTATGCAAATACTGTAGACTAAATTTAAAAGAATGCCAGTTTCTAAATTAACTATGAAAAACTTTATACAACTCTAGCATACAGACATGGCTGCCAAACTCTTATTTTTCCTTTGTCCTAGGGAACTTTTGTGTTCAAGCTCAGTTTTTTAAGACTTACTTTGTATTGACAGATTTAGTTAATTAAAAACATTCCTTGTATAAAACTGATTTTGAAATAGTTGTGGACAACCACAGAGGTAAAAATCTATGTCAAACCAACTTAAGAGTAAAGATTCTACCAAGGTAGAGTTAAGAGTCAACACCTAATGCCACACAGAACAATGTCCTGCAGGGCAGACACAGTCCTTTTGAAAGTTTGTGTGGTCATTTTCGGAATCTAAGAGCTAAAAGGCCAGAGTAAAAGTGTCATCATAACAAGGAAAAGATGCATATAGTAGTAGAAGGGTTGAGAGGACTAATGTGAAGACTACAGAAGAAAGCAGAGGAAGCTGTGGAGTTGAGGGTCAAGCTGGGGCACGAAAACAGAGAAAACAGGCTTTTTGCTTGAGCTAGGAAGAGAATTCCAAATTTGAAGGAATTTCTTAGGGCATTACAACATGCATACTGACTAAATGTTGCATCATTCCATAACGACTAAATGATGATAGAGAGCTGACTGGACAACAACAGTCACTCCAAAAGATAATAGGTGTAGGATCCTGTTTCAAATAACTAGCTTAAGTGATGTGAGACCCACCTTTGCTGTCTCTGAACCATGCTCACCATCTTTGATTCTGTAGGGGCTTTATTTTCTTGGGTACAGCAGTGAAATACCATGCAACTCAGGTCCAAAAGCAGTACATTCCCACCTCCTGTGAGGTTGAAATCAAAGTAATACACTGATGGATTACAGCTTTCTCCAAATAGATGCTGCATGGGTATGCCTTCATCTGTAAAGCAACTTATTCATAGCCAGATGATCTGCCCATGAAAGTTAAAAATACATAGCTATGGCATGCCTGCAGCATACAGTGCCTTAGGACAGGATTCAGCTTGCTGATTATGAGATGGATATTTAATGTCTGTAGATGGGATGTGATATGTGCACTGTGTCCTTAAACTCTCACGAGAGTTCAAGGAGATCAAGTTAAGACAGTCAGTACAACCTAAAGAATGATTCAGTTCATCCTAATAGAGACAGCACCTAAAGCATGCGGAATTCACTAACTTAGGTAGAGGTGTTTAGTATTGTAAAAGGTGTCACAACTAAAGATGCCTAGGCCTCAGACTCTAATGCAGCATTGTCATGTGGTGTTTATTGTCTACTATGCCCCCATAGGTGTGTCTCATAAGATGGCTAAGGATGCCAGTTGTAATATTTTGGTACCAGGATGATCCCTGTGGTGTCTCAAAACTTGTGCTAATGATAATCTTGGTTGAATTATATCATCCAACATATTGCCAAATACATGAAACTTGTTTAATACTGTTACAAGACTGTTTCATGAAATGTACTGAATTCTCATGAACATCATGAACATCACACTGGACTCATCTTTGTGTTGGAAGGGTAATTGCTTTTTTTGCAAAAACCAATGGTGAAGGTCTTTATAAATAAGTATCAGATTTTAGTATATAATGTATATAATAATTTCCAATCAGCATATGGCCTGTATCTTTACATGTATGAGTGTAATTGAATATGCAGTTATCTAATGGATATCCTGACATTTGAGCTAAATGATTGATTATGATGTTGTGTACGACAGAAATCATGCCAAATTTTTGTTTGTTGCTCATGGATGAAAGTGCCATCAAAAGCTTTTTTAAAGCAGTGTTGTGTGGTATTAATTTCCCTCAGTATGATGAGCTCATCATGCAGTGGGACGGGTTATAACCTGTCTTACAGTTGCAGATTACAATAATCTTTGCTGGCATTTGCTGTTGCTTAGTAGAATTGCCTTTAACAGTGGTTTCACATGAAGCATGGTCATAGGATAATTATTTCCTTTATTTCTCAGGATTGTAGTAGTCCCATGTCTTCCATGAGTTACTGAGAATTATTAATGAATCTAGTCCTGGTATTTCTGATAGCTGTGATACTGTTCTTTTTCAGTTCAAAATGCTCAACAGCAAGTCTTGTTACCTGGCATATTGCTTGAATTTCTACCTTTGATCTTATAGAGTCCTAGGTTTTTAAAGTAGCCAAATCTATAGACTTGAGAGTCCAAACTCAGCTGCTTTCAGTTTAGCTTTGGAAACCGTAGTCTCTTAAAGTTTTGGATTATTCCTGTATATGTGGCTATAGGTCTCCCCAAAAGCAAGTGTCTGGAAGTCTTCTTGCTGGGGAATAAGAGAACTAAATATTTAACTATTTCTCATATTTAGGTGTTCAGAAGAAAAGTGTCTGTTAAACTGGCCAGGAATGATGCTGCTTTCCACAGATCAGGGAGTGATGGCTGTTTTCCCTTCATGGCTCTCTAGAATAATTTAGCTCTGGATGTGTTTAGTCTGAAAAAAAAAAGGAAACGTGCAAATAGAATTCTTGTATGACATTCAAAATCTGCTAAAAACCTTGTTAGAAATAAAAAATTGGAGCCCCCTTCTAAGCACAGTAGGGCTGCAATATTCCTGACTGATAAATCATGTAAAAGAAGAAGAAATAAGAAACTCTTTGGAGGATAAACCTGTTTAAGAAGGATTAAAATATATAAACTGATTCTTTCAATTTGGCATATCTACCAGCTCTGTATGTACTGATTAATGTCTGTTAATTATTTCTAGCTTTAAGAGAAGCATGTGCTGTGCACAGGCAGTGATAATGGTAGCTTTGCATTCTTTTTATGACATATTCTCTGTTCCCAGGGGACTATATCTATATTGGACCTGTAACCCTATAGGCAGTACATATGCTGTCCCTGGCTGGTCTGGGAATAGTCTGTTAGGGTAATCCCTGAAACCTAACTCCAGTCTGCTTTCATTGCCCTTTTATTTGGTCTGTAAGTCAACACTCATAAATCCCGTTTTATCAGTGATAGGTGTTGCCAGATTCTACTTGGAGCCCTTGGCTGATGCTGTAAAATAGTGTTCTTTGATGGCAGTTAAGGAGCTGGCCGTAGGAGTCAGTCAGGTTAATGTGTGTTTGGTGATTATTCAGCTGGTTTGCCCTGAATCAAAACCCAGAGACATTCATGAAGAATAACAGCTGAGGCTGTGAATTTTCCCTTGGTACTGTGCAGCTATTATTTAAATGCATGAATCCTTTACACCTCACACACTAAAAGTCATCTATGAAGGTTGAACGGCACCTGAAACTCTGGAGTACATACCCAAAATCATGGACAAAGCAACATCACCACTGACCCTGCTCAGACCACTTCTACCCACCTGGAGTAAATTCGTGCAGTCAGGCAAAGAGGAGTCACTTCAGCCTGATCCTTCTCTCTAATTTTATGCTGGAGCTCCACCACAAACTCAGAGTTTCAGGTTCTGTGCACCAGATGTCTTCTGTGACTGTGACAAAAGTTTATTTAAACTCTGCTATTCTTCACTGCTTATGTTTGACACCCATTTTTCTAGATGGCTATGTAAGATACGACGCAAAGATGAACAAAGCTCTTTAATCTAAATGGAGTTCTCCTGATTTTGTATCAAGGAAGTTGAGAGCAGAATCAAATCCCAGATCATTATTTTTTGAACCAGTACAGAGACAGAAACCCTAGGCTGTGAGGTCCTGATTTGGAAAAGCATTAAGTACCTGCTTAACATTGAGTGCTGACTAATCAAGTGCTTAAGCTTTTTCCTCTATAGGGATTCTTTTCTGTATAAGGGCCTAAGAGAAAATAGATAGCTATAAAGAGCAACTGTAATGAGTCTGAATATGGGCCAAAGAGAAGGGGATTACTAATGCTTTCAGGTTCAGTGAGGACTAGGTTTTAAATATCAACCTCCTACAGCAAGACATGAAAGACTCATAAATGTGTTAAATCGCATCAGGTCCATTTAATATCATTATGTTTAATAAAAGTATCTTTGCACTATAATAATCAGTGAGGACAGCAGGTGGGCCAGACAGGCTGTTCTGAAAGCAAAATATATTCCTTCTGCTAGGGTTATCTGCTTTTCTGGTGCATTCTGTACTATAGGCCTCCAATAAACAATAAGCTTCTAAGTGCTTTAATCTCTGGGAAAATCTTGAAATTGCCTCGAGGAGGTAAAAACAAAGCTCCATGACACAACTGAGCTAGGAAATTAAGAATGAGGTTCTCTGAACCAGAATGGTAGAAAGGTTCTTACGCAACCTCAGTTTTGTTGGCAATGCTATCAATAATTGGTAGGAAAGACCACAAAACTGCAAATAGGAATAAAACTAGAACTAGAGCTTTTATCAGAAAGATCTGTTAACAGTCTTTATTGTTGATGTCTCTTTCTAATCTTTTTGCTGTGGATGGAGAAAAAAACCCATCTCTTCTTGGTTGCTAATGACCACAGAGGGCAAATTCAAGTTGTTGATTTAATTGCCGCATTTAATTTTAAACATAGTTTATGATATGTGTTGCAAAAATCATTTGTCAAAATAAGAACATTGGGAAACCTTGACCCCAAACCTCAAGAGCTTTTATTATAATCACTTGGTGATGCCTAAACATCTTAGCCTTGAGTCTTTAATACAGAATGGCTAGATTTTATGTGAAGTTTGGAAGTAGTCAACAGCAGCCTTTATGTTTGAAAGCTTATATGGGAAATTTTTATTTTAAATAGGTCAAAGAAAAAGCACTCTGAGAAGGAAATATAAAGGCAGATTTTGAAATAGCCAGTTTGGATTTTACAAAATCAAAATCTAATTGCTGAACAATTGTAAAATGAATTTGTATTTCCTTATCTTGCAGAAAGTTTAAAATAAACAGAAGCTGGCTATTCAGAATCAAGACCTCCTAAACTTTCATGCTTTAAAAGAAATCACATTTTTTGAAAGAAAGAAAATGAGCTTGATGCAACTTTGCTAAAGAGAATGAGAAAGCACAAGTCTTTGAGACATTTGTAGTTAGTATTGTCTTATTTTTGTTATCTCTTTTATTAGGCAATAAATGCCTGTGTGAATAAAATGTAATAAATTACATTAATACATAATATGACACATTGTCAAGCAAAAAATAGATCTTTCTTTATCTCCACTGCAGCCATGGCCTTTGATTCCAGAAATTTTCATGCCTTCATCATTATACCCAATCTATAATTTATCCATGGAACTCATTACTGCAGGGTGCCAGAACACTGATGTGTTCAGGAGAGTGAGTAAAATTAATGGAAAGAAAAAATCCATCAGAGGATATGAACTCTAGCTGAGAAATTCCCTGAACTGCACATTGCCAGAAGCTGGAAGGACACACTTAGAGAAGGATCCCTGTATGCTTGGCCCAGTTTTCTACTCCTTGCATAGTATATGCATCTTTGACTACAGACAGAAAGGTGGTAGATATGCCCAGAGAGGTGGTAGGTGCCCCATCCCCAGAAATAATCAAAGTCAGGTTGGATGGAGCTCTGAGCAACCAGATCTAGTTGAAGATATCCCAGCCCATTGCAGGGGGATTGCACCAGAAGACATTTAAAGGTCCCTTCCAACCCAAACTATTCTATGATTTTTATATCATGGAATCATGGAATCATGGAATAGTCAGAGTTGGAAGGGACCTCTAGAGATCATCTAGTCCAATTCCCCTGCTAAAACAGGATTGCCTAGAACAAGTTAGAACACACCTGACTGCATCCAGGCAGGTCTTGAAAATCTCCAGAGAAGAGGACTCCACAACCTCCCTGGACAGCCTGTTACAGTGCTCTGACGCCCTCATCGGAAAGATTTTTTTTTTCCTCATATTTCCACGTAACTTCCTATATTCCAGCTTCTGCCCATTGCCCCTAGTCCTGTCACTGGGAACCACAGAAAAGAATCCAACTCCATCCTCCTTCAACCTACACTTTAGATACTTGTAAGCATTAATAAGGTCTCCCCTCAGCCTTCTCCAGGCTAAAGAGTCCCAGCTCTTTCAACCTTTCCTCATAAGGGAGATGCTCCAGGCCCTACACTGGACTCCCTCCAGTAGTTCGCTGTCTTGATCTGGGGAACCCAGAACTGGATGCAGTATTCCAGTTGTGGCCTCAGCAGTGCAGAGTAGAGGCGGGGAATGACCTCCCTCGACCTACTGGCCACACTCTTTCCTACACAGCCCAGGATTCCACTGGCCCTCTTGGCAACATGGGCACATTGCTGGCTCATGGGTAGTTTACTATCTACCAGGACCCCCAGATCCTTCTCCTCAGAAGTGCTTTTCAGCAGGTCCACCCCTAACCTATATTGGTGCCTGGCATTCTTCCTTCTCAGGTGCAGGAATCTCATTACGTTCTTCTCTGTCCAGCTCTCCAGCCTGTCCAGGTCAAGCTGGATGGGAGCACAGCCCTCCAAGTTTGGTATCATCAGCGAACTTGATGAGGATGCACTCTGTCCCCTCGTCTAGGTCATTGATGAGTATGTTGAACAAGACTGGAC
>VXBJ01002014.1:1175-11848 GCA_013400055.1 Nycticryphes semicollaris | reverse complement strand
AAAAAATAGATCTTTCTTTATCTCCACTGCAGCCATGGCCTTTGATTCCAGAAATTTTCATGCCTTCATCATTATACCCAATCTATAATTAATCCATGGAACTCATTACTGCAGGGTGCCAGAACACTGATGTGTTCAGGAGAGTGAGTAAAATTAATGGAAAGAAAAAATCCATCAGAGGATATGAACTCTAGCTGAGAAATTCCCTGAACTGCACATTGCCAGAAGCTGGAAGGACACACTTAGAGAAGGATCCCTGTATGCTTGGCCCAGTTTTCTACTCCTTGCATAGTATATGCATCTTTGACTACAGACAGAAAGGTGGTAGATATGCCCAGAGAGGTGGTAGGTGCCCCATCCCCAGAAATAATCAAAGTCAGGTTGGATGGAGCTCTGAGCAACCAGATCTAGTTGAAGATATCCCAGCCCATTGCAGGGGGATTGCACCAGAAGACATTTAAAGGTCCCTTCCAACCCAAACTATTCTATGATTTTTATATCATGGAATCATGGAATCATGGAATAGTCAGAGTTGGAAGGGACCTCTAGAGATCATCTAGTCCAATTCCCCTGCTAAAACAGGATTGCCTAGAACAAGTTAGAACACACCTGACTGCATCCAGGCAGGTCTTGAAAATCTCCAGAGAAGAGGACTCCACAACCTCCCTGGACAGCCTGTTACAGTGCTCTGACGCCCTCATCGGAAAGATTTTTTTTTTCCTCATATTTCCACATAACTTCCTATATTCCAGCTTCTGCCCATTGCCCCTAGTCCTGTCACTGGGAACCACAGAAAAGAATCCAACTCCATCCTCCTTCAACCTACACTTTAGATACTTGTAAGCATTAATAAGGTCTCCCCTCAGCCTTCTCTTCTCCAGGCTAAAGAGTCCCAGCTCTTTCAACCTTTCCTCATAAGGGAGATGCTCCAGGCCCTACACTGGACTCCCTCCAGTAGTTCGCTGTCTTGATCTGGGGAACCCAGAACTGGATGCAGTATTCCAGTTGTGGCCTCAGCAGTGCAGAGTAGAGGGGGGGAATGACCTCCCTCGACCTACTGGCCACACTCTTTCCTACACAGCCCAGGATTCCACTGGCCCTCTTGGCAACATGGGCACATTGCTGGCTCATGGGTAGTTTACTATCTACCAGGACCCCCAGATCCTTCTCCTCAGAAGTGCTTTTCAGCAGGTCCACCCCTAACCTATATTGGTGCCTGGCATTCTTCCTTCTCAGGTGCAGGAATCTCATTACGTTCTTCTCTGTCCAGCTCTCCAGCCTGTCCAGGTCAAGCTGGATGGGAGCACAGCCCTCCAAGTTTGGTATCATCAGCGAACTTGATGAGGATGCACTCTGTCCCCTCGTCTAGGTCATTGATGAGTATGTTGAACAAGACTGGACCAAGTGTTGACTCTTGGGGGTCACCACTGGTTACAGGCCTCCAACTCAACCCTGCTCCATTAATCACAACCCTCTGAGTTCTGTCACACAGTCAGCTCTCAATCCACCTCACTGCCCCCTCATCTAGCCCACACTTCCTTAGTTTTCTAATGAGGATATTATGGGAGACAATGTCAAAAACCTTGCTGAAGTCAAGGTAGATGACATCTGCTTCTCTCCCCACATCCAGCCATCCAGTTATAACATCATAGAAGGCTATCAGATTGGTCAAGCAGGATTTACCCTTGGTAAATCCATGTTGACCACTTCCAATCACTTTCTGTTCTTCATGAGGAACGTATTGGCCATGGATCTGCCAGCAAGGCACAGCATGCATTCAGAGTCCTTTGCCACTGTATTAACCTCTCTTCCTATTTTACTTACAAGTGATGTAATTTAAATACTTCTCATTTAACTAACAGGCATTGTAGAGCTTGTTACAGAAAAAAGATGTGTAGAATATCCTTTCATCCCATCAGTGCTTTTCCAGGGTTTAGGTGGTATGTACCTGAGTACTTTCAAACCCCTGGTCTTCTGCCTCAAAAAAGATGCAGAAGTTAACACTGGCCTTGAACAGAAGACCACTTCATGATGTTACTTTTTACATGGTTCTGTTCACTGAGTTGCCATTGTGTCAGGGAAGCAGTTAATCCCTAATACAGCCCTGTCTGCCAGAGCAGCCACAAGCTCTGGAGTTAATGTTATCACCTGGGCAGTGATCACATCTCCCCAGACAAGAATCTCCAATGACTCAAAAAAACCCCCAAATTAACCAGACTTAATCCTTACCTAAGGATTTATGTATGACATGTAGGTTAGTTTTGACTCCATATTTGTTCCACTTGGAGACAAGAAGAGGCTATATGACAAAGCATGTCTCTTTTCTCCTTTTTACTGTAGAAAGTGTGTTGGTTCATTCTAAGTGTAAATCCACACTATGGAGAAACACCTTGTGCTTTGTGCAAAGACTCTATGAAAGGTAATTAATTTTGTTTCAGAGTGGGAAATGCGTCATCCATCAAGCCAAATTCAGTCAAAGATTTTCCATTACCATCCCTAGGTTCATGCTGACTGGAATAGTTAATAACAGTTTGTGCAAACAGAAGTAGGGAACAATAAGCAAGTAGAGTGAGAAGCCTTTGTTCCTTCCCACAGCAGTCTCTAGGCAGGTGACATAAAAGATGATTAAATTTCATGGGATGGCTGTAAAAGTTTTATTAAAGACCAAACAAAGATACAAAGCAGTTGTCTAAGGCCACCTCACTGTTCGTTTAACAGTGATGGTTTGTAACAAAGATAGAAGAGCATAATTCTATTAGGTAAATAAAAAATTAGATGTGGTAGAAACTAGAGGCTGTTTGACACTTGAATCCCTCATACAGGTCTGAGAGCACACCTTTATTGATGAATGATATTGGAGAAGAGATAAGAATGAAGTGCAAACCACAATGCAGGCTGCTCTTTTATGCACGATACAAACTGTTTGCATGTTTTGCATGCTCATCACTTTCAAGACCTGAGAGAATCCAGTTCAACACAAACATGATGAGCACATCAATTAAGTAGGGAGATGGTATCTTGTGACAGACGGACTGAATAGGAGCTTCCAGATTCTGTGAAAGAAAAATACACAAAGGGAATAGAAGAAGAGGTGAGTTCAGATAGGAACACCTTTGCAGAAAGTTTGTCTGGGTCAGGAACTGATTTTTTTGTAATTTATTTTATTATTCTTTTATTAAGATATTCTACCTTTTTTAAAAAAAAAAAATCTAATAAAGTATCTTTCTTAGACTGCATTATGAGCACAGTGTTAAACATAGTCACATGTCAATCTACAGTCAGGGCCAAGAGCTCTTAGTAGAAATTACATCAGCCTCAAGGGTTATATCATGTAACTGCCCCTGGCCAAATTGCCCCTCTGGACTTTAGAGTATGATATCTTCTATTTCCCCCCATTGTTCAATTTTGTGAATATGACAGCAGTTGGGAACAGATCCCCCCTCCTTGTACTGGCACCACTCTTCCAGTCTGTACTACATGTGTTTTGGGGAGAGTGGCTTCAGAAACAAGAAAACTCAGAGGACAATAGCTGTCTGCTATTGTGCTAATATTGTGGTAATACAATGCCTCTTATTTTCATTATTTTTACTTTTTAGAGTCTGTGCTCCAAACATTCTCCCTTCCTTGCAGTATAAAAAAAGCATACAATCTAAACAGCACTGGCTGAAAGTTAATTTTTAGGAATACTTTTTCAAAACAAAATAATCTTCATTCATAAGGACCATTTTCCCAATGCAGTTAGCCAATAAGAACAAATTGGGAAGTTACTCATCCTAAAGGAATCCAAATAATTTTAAAAGCAACAAATTAGGCATATTCCCACAAGATCCGGGCATATTATCAGTCAATATGTAGGATTAATTCAGATCTCAATATATTATGCTTTCCATAATCTATGCTTCCGGTGTACTTAAGAGAGTATTTTGCCCAAGATTAGTCCAGAAGAAATAGGCTTTATCAATGTTCATCTCGCATCTGAGAATGATTTAATTTTCTCAGTACTTTAATAATGAAATGGCTTTTTAATCTGTTTAGGTATCTGAAAGGTGATCCTCCCATTTTAAGTAGATTATTACGTTCCCAGTTTTAAGAAAAACTGAATATAGAATAGGATGAATAACTTTAAGATATTCCACCATGCTGATGCTTCTTAGTATACGTATCTGGGTAGAAAACAAATATTTCCTCTACTTGAATGCCAAAAGGATTTCCTATTAGGTATTCCTAAATCTCTGGGGATCTTTTCCAGAAAAAATTACATTCCTTAGTCTTGACTTTGGTTTTACTAAACTGGAGATTCTGATTTCAACAAGTAACAATGATCGATTAATTTCTACCAGTTTCCTCTCAGTCTCCTGTATTAAGGGGATAGTATGTTTTATTTCTGTTTTATGTTTTAGAAGGACAAAAATTGCTAGAGCCCAGGCAGAGAGAAAAAAGAATCTTTCTCAGTAAATATGGTGTCTCTATTGCTTGTAACAGGTACAGCTTTGCACTAGCCTAGCAGTACAGGCATCTTCAGATTTTTCTGGACTTGTCATGGCTCCTGGAGATTTGCTTCAGCTTGTAATAGCAGTTACCTGTTGACAGGAGGGGTTGTTACCTGCTTGGTTTTAGGTTTTGCTTAGCTTGGAACAACTCTGAGGTGTAACACCTATTGTTAGATAAAGTTTTCTCACTGAGCAATAGTGAAACCAAAAGCCTATACTAAAATGCAGCAGAGAGAGGGCAGAGGCCTTAGAAGCACAGGCACAGGCACAAGAAGCCCAAGGACTATAAACTGGGACAGAAAAGCATCTTGTTATGCGCAGAAGAATAGTGTGAAATGTGACCTTGGGCACTGTGTAAATCATCTCAGAGGTAGCAATGAGAACCAAGAAGTATTCAATGCACGTAAAAGGCACCATGCATTGAGTACATGGAGCTGAAACATGGTCCTGCAGAGCAAAGATGACAGAGCAAAGTGCAGAGCATGTCTGCAAACATTAAAATGCCCCCTAGCAAATCCCAGAGGAGGAGGAAGAAACTTTCAACAACCATCATCATACTCCTACTAATAAAGGGCTCAGGATCCTTAAGACTCGTGGTACTCCTCCCAGTGCCCTGCACGAATAGACACCATTAACCTTAGGACACCAAGGGGCAGTGGGAGGGCGAGCATAAGACCAGAGAAGGGGATAAGTACTATAAAGTTGGTGTATGTATTATTTTAATTGTGATATGCAATTTGACCTGTGTAGTATCACTGTAACTGAAGTAACAATAACTGCTTATAATACTGTAATTTGATTACTGGCTTTGCACATGTGGTGTGTCCCCTTTGCGCATAACAAGATGCTTTTCTATCCTCAGAGTGTTGGGATGTCACTATATGGTTTGTATTTTATGCATGGATTTAGAAATCAATATGGGTACTAACCAAAAATCCTAGCAAACATGAGCACACATTCTGGCTTAGAGATGGGTATCCTATCCTGAAGTAAAACCTTTTCTCCACTTGTTACACTTATGCTCCAATAGCAGGACTTTAATACCACAAATAGCTTTGCCTGAACAAGAGTTTGCATACAAGACAAAATACAATGGCGACCGTTCCTAGGCACAATAAAATTATAATACTGGCCATACTAAAATATATGATTTAGTCTTATGCTCAGCAAAGTGAATACATGTGTGGGTAGTGTGGGGCTTCCCATGCAATGCAGTTTTCAACTCGTGCTTCTTTGTAAACACATTCAGACAGTGTAGGATATTCTGGCTCTGCTGTGCTAATCTGCAACTGTCTTCTCTTGCTCTTTATAAACCCCTTTCCCTGCCTGCATTCAAAGTGTTATCTTAACTAGAATTAATAAAGACACACAGGATCTTCTTATCTCTTATAGGAAATATATTTATAATAATAATAATAATAAAGCTTTAATCTTGGTAGATCAATGGAGGGGGAGGGAAAATGGAAAGAAGAATTGGCAGGTAGGATGTGAGACAAGGACATTGGAGGTCACAGATGGGCCCACACCAGAACCTGAGATCCATATACCCCTCAACTTAGAGAACATCTGAAGCCAAATAAAAAAGTTTTGTTCTGGACCCCTACCTTTCTCTCCAAGTTAGGGATGGATAAGCTGGTTCTGATAAAAGACGATCCATCCTGAGACTTTGACATTCGAGAGTTTAGTTTACCTTTTAAATTAAGTTCTGAGCAGCTTTCTGACTTCCTGTGTTCAGCCAGAAGATGTGGAAATATCAAAACACGGCATGAAAGACATGCCTGCCCAGCCTGAGTGAGGGCATACTGAAAATCTCCTCAGGGAAATTGTTTCTCTGAGATTTCCAGAGCAAAGAAGCCTGTATGTGCTTCAGAAAAATAGTTGATGTTTCAGATGATTGAATGAAGCCACAGTATTAAACGAATTGTGGTTCACTATGGCTTGCTGCTTAACTGGAACATAATTATGTTTATTTTAGATATATGGCATTCTCCTGTTTGTAAGCAAAGACCTGCAGAGTTCACTAGCTCCCACGCCAAGGGCATTGGTGGCTACAGCTGTAGTAGGAAATAAAATGAATCCTGGCTCTCCTGTGGCCAACTGAAAGGGCATGGTTCATGCTCATAGGACTGAACTCTCCTGTCCTTCAAACCCCAGTGGCTGCATCCAGACTTCCTATGGGAAATAGTTCTTGGCCCATGTTCATCTACAAGCCATGATGAAGAGTTGCTGGGAAATAGGTTAACAGGTGTCACCATAACTGTGCCAGATATTGTGCTCATATATGTATGGACAATTATAGCATATTATATCACTGAAAAGTGGAAAAGCTTTCAGCATTATCTCTTCTTTTGACATCTTTTCAGAACACCCTTACTAGAACTATCAATTGGTTTGTCCGGATTTTAAATTGAGATATCAGATAATGTTTAAGGAACTCTGTTAGTTGAAATAACATGCCTAAAATGAAATTTTTGCCTATATTATTGGTATTATATCTAACAGATTTTAAATAACTTGGAAAATTAAACTCACATTTGTGTCAGTTTTCTGTGCACCACTTTATGAAGATCATACTATTCCAGTGTCTGATTAATTCCCAAATCATTACCCAGTAACACTCACATGCTCATTACTTTCAGTTTGCTGAGGAAATTGGCTTTGTTTGTGTTCTGGCTGGCTAGGGTGTTTGAATGGAAATTGAAGGAAATGGAGGTGAGTGCTGACGTGGTCAAGTAGAAAACAGAAAATGGAAAGCAGAAGAGATAGATTAAAGAGCTGAGCTTTGTTCATAGTTTTGAATGCAGTAAGACCTGCAGCAATTAGTTGCTACTTCAAGGGGGCTGTGTCTGACCCTTGTGTAAGATCTGTGTCCTGCTCTCATGCTTCCCATGCCTTCCCCCATGCATCAATCACTGAATATCTTCAGGAAGTTGTTATCTCAGGAGATCCCATATGGGAGTCTCAGAGCTACCAATGTCCGCATATGGGATCCATCTCACAGATCTCCATCCACAGGTCCTGTGGAAAGGACCTCTGAAATCACCAAGTCCAACCATACACAAAACTACTACCCGCTCCCTACAATCTCTGCCACTAGAGCATGCCCTGAAATGCCACATCTACATATTTCATAAATACTTCCAGGGATGGTGACTCAACCACCTCTCTGGGCAGGCTGTTATGGTGCCTGACCACTCTTTCAGTAATGTAATTCTTGCAAATATTCAGTCTAAACCTCCCCTGAAGCAACTTCAGACCATCTCCTCTGGTGCTGACATTATTCACTAGGGAGAAGAGGCCAACATCCACTTCCCTANATAAAATTGACCTCATCCCATTGATCCAACCTGTCCAGGTCCCTCTGTAGACCCTCCCTACCCTCAAGCAGGTCAACACTCCCACCTAAATTGGTGTTGCCTGCAAACTTACTGAGGCTGCATTCGATCCCCTCATCCAGATCATCGATAAAGTTGTTAGACAAGACTGCCCCCAAAACTGAGCCCTGAGGGACACCACTAGTGACAGTCCACCAACAAGTTTTCACCCCATTAATCATAACTCTCTGGGAACAGCCATCCATCCAGTTTTTTATCCAGTGGAGAGTACACTTGTCTATGCCATGATTTGCCAGCTTCTCCAGGAAAGAATGGTGTCAATGTCCTTACCAATGTCCACAGCCTTCCCCCCCTACAGAAGGTGGGTCACACGGTTGGTTAAGCAAGACTTCCCTTTCATAAACCCATGCTGTCTGTTCCTGATCTCTTGGCTGCCCTGCACTTGCTGTGAGAGCTCACTCAAGATGATCCTTTCTGTGATCTTTCCCAGTACCAAGGTCAGGCTGACAGTCCTGTAGTTCCCCATATCCTCCTTCCAGCCCTTCTTGTAGATGGGCATCATGTTAGCCGCTCTCCAGTCATCTGGTAAAGTAGACTGCCAAGGCACAATAAATACAGTGTTGCTCTGATGACTGTCTGATATGTTCTCTGAACACCTAATTTTCAGAGCAAGAGACAAAGCTTCATTATTGGGTATAATGAGCTGAAAGGGTTGATCTTGAAGGTGATTAATACAAGAGCATTCTTTGCTGGAGCTGAAGATGTCTGGATAGAGCATAGCTTCCCAGTTAGGGAATAATTTCCTTTCGTACAACATGAATTGTGCTTGTGTGGATGCATTTTTTTTTGTGAGAATAGATGCTTCTGTGACCATCTGTGTTAAGGAGCTTGAGTACAAGAAAGAAAATCTAAGCATGCAAATGAAAAAATCCCATTCTCTTATGAGGAAAATGGATCTATTCTCTTTCGGTTGCATTGCTTACACAGTTGTTATTTTAATCTTTATAATAAAGTTGGGATTTTTTTTTTCTTTTTTTTTTTTTTTTGGTCAGGTTATTATTTCATTGGNTTTTTTTAAATGTGTGTCAAGCTAAGTAACTGGAACATAGGTAGAAATAATATATTTGGGTTACAAGAAAAAACTGGCATGACTTTAAAGGCACACGTTTCATAACACCACACGTGCAAAACATTATAATAATTCCACTGGACATCTGTAACAGAGCGAGCAACGAATATTCAAAACACATTCCTAAAGCTGGCCCAGAATCTTGACAGTGGTATTTTATATGGGAGACCTGGATTACAGTCTGAATGCCAGCTGTCCTGCATCCAGAGCTGCCAGGCTTTGAATGTGGCTAAAGTGATGTCTCGGGTGTAGGTGAGAGCCGTGGGGAGGAACATGGCAAGTCTCCATTTGCTGCTGCTTCATTCCCTGGCTTCCTATCCCACAGAAGGTAATTTGCTGAGGAAATCTGGCCAGAGTCTTCAGTGGCTGCTGTTCAAAACTTCTGTAGCACCAGGATGAGGACGAAGAGGGATGGGTGTGGAAGTAAACCAACAAGAAGCAAATGGTCTGAAGGACATGCTGGGAACACCTGACCTCTCTTCCCAGCAAGGATACAGAGACATGCAGATTTCCTGAGATATGCACTCTCAGGCAAGATGGGCAAGATAAGTAGCCACACTGAAGTTTTGTGGTTCCTGCTAACTGGTGATATATGCCATTTAATTAGTGGACTATGCAGCATATAAAGGCATTTTATGGGGAAGAACAGTCACTCATTTGATGAAGGCATTCCTTGCAGACAGTGGAGAATGCAGTTGCCAACCAAATATCAAGGAATAGTTCATCTTTCCAGTAAAAAGCCAACTCCAAAATGGTTTGAAGATTCTGATATTGCTTCATGAAGCAGAAAGCAGGATATAATGTTTTTCATTTTATAGCAGCAGGAGGCATACCATGGAAAGCCCTAGAACTCAGATGTCTTTCACAAGCCCAGGAGAACTAATTTCCTGCCAAACCCTAAAAATAGGATGATGTCAAGATGTCCCAGCTCTGAATCCAGTGGCTGTGCCATGAGATTGCAGCTGTGAAAGCAATGCCCAAAATTTTATTATGTCCTGTAGAAGGAGGAATGTGGAAGAACCCCCTAGTCTACAGGCCTAAATGGTAATCATTTAACAGGGAAATGTTTCCCTTTTCTCTTCTCTTCTGTACATCCAAATTATTTTAGTTATTTAGACCATTTTTTCCCTTTCCTTTTCCTTCTTTTTGCACCTTAGACCTTTTCTCTTTGGAAGCCTACAAAAGTTTTTTTTTTAAATAAGGTGAGAGCAGACACTCGGTTGGTGAGGCGTCAGCAACAGCTATCTGGCACAGACTGTGGCACGTGACAGGGGAGGGGAAAAAAAAAACCAAACAAAAAAAATCGCCCCAACAACAAAAAACCCACAAAACACAAACAAATTCACTTGCCTGAAAAGACCAGATAGAATCATGATAGGAACTCATTCAAAGGCAATTAAAAAAACTATGGTCACCCAAACAGAGGACCCACACAAACATGTAGGCACCCAGGCATCTGGCTGTAGTGAGTGTTACAGTCTGACTATGAAGGACAGTAGAGACAATCCCTATGCCAGGTGTGAGCAGATCAATGATCGACTTAACATGGTAGCTGAGCTGAAGGAGGAAGTGAATGGACTAAGGTCGATAAGGGAGTGTGAAAAGGAGTTAGACAAATGGTACCAGGCTCTGCAGAGCCCTGTAGCAGAGGGAGGTGACCCAAGGAACAGGGAGGAGTGGATACAGGTACCTGTTGGAAAAGGGAAGCGAAACCCTTCA
>VXBJ01002012.1:185660-208624 GCA_013400055.1 Nycticryphes semicollaris | reverse complement strand
GTTTGGAAACAGAAACCCTTATTCTGGCACTTAAGTAAAATCAGCTTAATTCCAAAAGACCCAGCTTGAGGCACTTGAATGATAAGAATATTGCCTTTAAAGCCCTGGTTCCCAAATGTATTTGTCTCTGCAATACATGCAATACAATTTTGATCACATTTGAATGCATTCCTGATAGCTGTCTTCATATGACAGACTTAAGAACAGTATCGTGGACCTCTTTTGCACCTTTTACCTCTTTTCTTGCTTTCTGCNTTTTTTTTTTTTCTGATAGACGTAAGTACATAAAGGACACTAGTGGCTGGATTTTGCTGACACTTATTTGGGATCATCTGTATAATTCACATTAATTCAGTGCTTCTAGACAACATGGCAAATGAAATTATCACACAATGGAGAAATATGACACAAAACCAAGTTGTGAGCCAAAATGTTCAGCTCAGAGACTGACTTGGAGTTAAAACCACACATGTGGCTCATTTTCCTGTAATTTACAGGTACATTCTTTTGATCTCTTAATCTTTAAATGGATTTGTTCAACTTCACCACAGGATTGAAGAGCACTAATGTGTCAGAAAACTGAGAAGGTACTCTGGACTTTGACAACAGCTAATCAGACCTATCAGGTGCTACAGAATAATGAGTTTACCAAGGTGGTCAAGTGTCAATTTGAATCTGGAATGTCCTTGAATTTCCACCAGTGCCACTCAGTAATAGCATCTGAACCTTCCTGTGTTTCAGTGAGGTCTGCAGATAGTCAGAAGTCCTCAAAATGTAACCACAGCACTCATGTTCAAGAACTAAATTTTAGTCACCCGGTTTTAAAGACTTTTTAAATATCTAAAAAAAAAAAAATGTTGGAACTATTTTTCATAGTGTATTAGAGGTTTACAGCAAAATGAGCATGTTTTAAAAAGCCATTCCTACCCTGTGTAGCATAGTGGTATGCAAAAATACAGAATACAGTTTTACATAGCGGGAACAGTTTTAATCTCTCCCAAGATAACTTAGCAACTTGGAATGCTCTTATTCAGATAGCAGTTCTCCTGTTGATCTTCTGTTGGGCTTCCTGGAGAAGCTCTTAATTTTGAGTTTCAATCACTTCATATTTTAAGAGGCATCTGGAACTGCAAGGAGGATGTTGGTGGGTGGCTGTTGTTGGAAACACTTGGAAGATACTAAAATGGGCTAGAAATAATTTGATTTCTGAGTTAGAACCATTGCCAAAAGAGGTCACAGGGCAAGACACATGGATAAGCCAGACAGGTTGTTACGCAAGTTCTTGGACAACGTAGACAAAGGTGGAACTGATGACAAGCAAGTCCAGCAGAGGCTCAGAGGCTGAGGCACCTGCCCTGGGAGAGGAGGTTGAGTGATGGAGCTGCTTCTGCCTGAAGAAGGGAAGGCTTTGGGGGAACCTCAGAGCAGCATTTCCCACCTACAAGCAGGTCATTGCCAGAGTCAGGGTCTTTGTAGCAGTGCATGGTAGCAGGACAAGAGACAACAGCACAAGTTGAAACAAGGTAAGTTCATGCTGGGTACAAGGGAAACCTTTTTCCCCATGAGGACAATCCAACAGATGATCACTGACATCCCTTCCAGGCATGATCCTCTGAAGAGGTATGTCCACTCACATTTAAGTCTTGCAAACTCCAATATCAGAAAGGAATGTCCAGTTAAAAAGAAACAACTCCCTCAAGAAATATTCAAGGAACAACCATATCACCACAGCTGTTGGATGCAGTTGTCAGCAGGAATATAGAATGTTCCTTCTTTAATATGTTTTTCCCTTACATGATCCATACATGATCCTAAAATATCCCATAAATGCCATTTTCCCATTAATTTAAGTGAAACTTTTTGACATTCAAGGAATGCAGCATTTATTCACTGGAATTTGCATTCTGTTCTGAGTAGAACGTGTAGCAGAGAAAATGCAGGCAAATGCACAAAAATTTCTATCTCTATTTTAAGTGCAAACAAGTAAGTCAGATGAAAGAGTGAAGGAGTTAAAATGCAGTTTAAAGCTATTGTATTGTTCAGATTTGCAATATTTTTTTTTAGGACTGACAATAATTCTCAAAGAGGCAATAACTAGTACCAGCTAGATTGNCCACATTTGGACTTCAACTTTAGAGAAATTAATTTTCATTCATTTTATGAGAAAGAAAAAAAAAAAGGACTAAGTCTATCTCTATAAAGATACAGACTCAGAGCTCCAAATTTACACAGTCGGCAAACTCGTGAGTTGCACTTCCCAACCCAGCATGCCTGGAAGCTGTGACAATTCGTTTATTAATCTCCCCGGCATTCTCCACTTACAGGCTCTGATGGAACTTCAGCCTTAATTGAAAGGCACTTGCCACTGTCAGCAACCTAGCAAGCAGCACCACATGGGCTGAGGGAATGAAATCCAGCCAAGGCCCACAGCAGAAGCCCCATCAAACCCCTCATTTCCTCTCCAGAAGAAAGGCCAGAACCTGAAGTGTTTAGCTGCTGCCTGTGGACAGCAAAGGTAGTGTAACATATAGACTTGAAGACATACAGTGTTGTTGTTTGGATGTGCTTCGCAGATACACTGCAAGTTAGTAAAGAGCTGTCTACTTCAGACTGCAAAAAAACGCTTGGTGAGGGTTAGTATGGTCTGTCCTTGGCAGTAACACCATTTCGTCCCTACGTGCAGGTGGGTCATTGCGATGTGCTTTTGGAGCCACACATTCGGATACACAGTTAGGACCTTAAGAACATTTGTGAGTAAATCTTACTGCTACTGCTCACCTCTCTCATGCTTCTCCTCAGTAATGAATTAGTCAGGATCTAGAGAACTCTTTTCTGAAAAAAAAAAAATAATTGAGAGGCTTCCACTTTAAAAGATTTCTTTTTCTTTGTTGTTTTTTTTCTCCTTTTTTCTCTCTTTTTTTTTTCCCCTTCTTGTTAAAATGAGACATAGTTTGTGGAACACTTGGAGAAATGGAAAAGCAAGAGAAAACTTCATAACAAGCAAAATGAAAAAAAGAAAGGCAGAGTAAAGATTCCATGAAAAGAGCACAAGATCAAAGAGAAATAAAATTATGCCAGAAGTTTTATATGACCAACTACACGAGAAGTCCATTTTTATCAGTCCCTCAGATGTACAAACAACGCTATGAACACTGAAGTGCCATCTACTGGTCTATCTTGTGTTAACTAACAAGGTTGCTTGGGTGTCCACCATGGAACACATGAAACAGGAGATGACTCTTTTTCTCTGACACTGATATTTTGATAACTATGAGTAACAGTGTTATAATCTCCCCCCCTTCCAGAACAGTGTTATAATCTCACCCCTGTAAGATGAGGATATTAAGATTTCATAACCCATGTGATTTCACAACCTGAGCAAAGCTCTTTGAGATTTGGTGGTAGAACGTTCTGCAAGAAAAGTAGGAAGTTTTGAAGCAGCATCTCCATGTCCATACTCAGCACTTCTGGAGACGATGTTAAAATACGAAGTGGGAGACACAGAAGAAAAGGAGAACAAATGATGGTGGAGGAACAAAAAGGGAGAAGAGGGTAAAGACCAGTAGGAGTTAAGGAGGAGGAGAGTTGATAGAATACAGCATAAGTGATTAATTGCTAAGGACAATACAATTTACACTACAGTTTTAGCAGATGTGTATGTGTTGCTCCAGCTGTGGGAACACCACACTTTCCAGATCTTGTTTGTGACACACAATAACTGTGAACTCTATTATGTGCAAATAATAAATCTAAACAGCACCTCCAACATATGAATGAGAAAGAAAAAGAGGGTCATATTTTCAGAAGTGTTAGCACATTTTTGTCAACACCAAACTTAACTAAACAGCACAAAGGAAGACTACAAGACAATGGTAACACATGCCCAAAGCCGTATGTGACCTTGCAAGTAGATACATGGTTTTGAAAACCCATGCTTAATAGGTAAGGCCCCTAGGGATGGCAGACTGCACAGGGTCTTGGGTAGACTGGATGGGTTTGTTTTGCTGATATATTTACCGGTTGGTATGTTAATTTTTTCAATGTGTTATACAGCAGTTCCCAAGTTAGGGTCATGAACCCACTTGGGGCCTGCAAGCCTGGAAGTGAAAATGAAAGTGGGGTTGTGACCCTGGAAGTAGGGCTGCTAAGGGAAACCTTTGGGAAGCACTGATGTTGTGCTACTAGGTGACACCCCTGTGTGGATGGTGAGTTTAATCACTGCTGAGGGATAAAGTTTTTAAAAGTGCCTGTATTTCTCAGAGACTTAAGTCTCATTTCTGACTGATTTACTGCCAGATTCAAGTAAAGACCTCAAGTACATAAAAAGAGATTTGAGAATTAAATTCAGAATTGTGAGTACTACATCTTGAAAAGATCAGGCCTGTCGTGTCGTGAGGACATATCCACCATTTTGTTTAAAATACCCCTTACTAGCTGCAGTCTACCGATCAGAGCACTTGCTTGATAATCCTTGGCTTGAAGAAATCATACCCACCTCTGCCATTTTTCAGGAAGGCACCATCATGGGATGAAGCCATGTTTATGAGTTTTTGCCAACTCTGCAAAGTTACCAGGGGAGGTGGGGGTTGTCCCTCACCATGTACATGATGATCCTTGGGCAAGGAACAAGTATGTTTGGTTAAGGAAAGAGTAATTACTTTGAGCATTCTGAATACAATGGCTTAGCCACTCCAAAGAAAAGACTGTCTAGTGACAGAGATACCTTCTTCCAGAACAGATCCCAAGCTTGAATTCAGCCTGGATTCTGAAGGCTTAAGGTTCACACTCATCTAGTGCACATCAAGCCCCTTAAGATATGCTCGCTGATCTCCAGCTGCTGCTCCCAAAGGAGACAGTTCTTCCATAACTCCTGCATCATATCTGACAGCCCCACAAGGAAGCTTACGATACCCTAATGAATTTTAAATGGAACAGGATCCCTATGTGTGGACAAGTGAATTGAGCCCTTAAGCTTCTAAATCATATAAGCACTTCTGAAGAGTCATGAAAAGTAGATGTAAAGAGTTGCATCTCCTTATTTCCCATGTTCTATGCATATTTATTCTAGTCTCAAATTATACTGTGCTATGACTGCAGCTTTCACATTAGAGCTGGAAAATATCTCTGACTTTCATCTAGAGAAATATTTTGTAGTTAGTAATAGAACATTTGCGATATGCAGCATGCCATTTCAGTAAGTGAAGAGGCATTAACAGCTGATTTTTGGCAGCGAAATGTCTCCGTTTCTCATTTATTAGTAACTTGTATTGATTTATACCAGTATTAATTATTGATGCAAATATTTCACCCATATTTGTTTCTGTCACAAGCAGGGAAAAATGCATGGCTGTGAATAATCCATACAATGGTTTATGAAGCCCAAATTCCTCAGAGAGTATCAAATATCCACCTGGTGTCCCTGAGTGCTGGATTTCACATTTAGACCTCTGAATTAACAGATGTGTACAGTCATATACAGGCAGAAAGCTCCTCCTTGATGCTACATTTGAGGAGGTTCATCAGCACTGTTTATTTTAACAAAATCATGGGATATCTTATGCTTGTGAAATTTGTTCCAAATCTACTTGTTTCAGAATGTTAATAATCAGCACCCTGCACAGAGCTCAACTTTTAAGTTTTAGTTCATAAAGCACATCTAAAAAAAAGGTAAGTGTGCCTACTGTAACATGTTGCAAAAAGGAAACAGACACAATTTTGAGCAGAAGTCCCCAAATCTAAAAACATACTTTTTTTTTAAATGTATGCAATCCTATTAAAAAGTACATCTTATGCATTTTTGCTTGAATATTTCAGTACATGAGATCTAACACATTTCAAATCTACTCAGGTAATTAAAATTTATAGAAGCCATTATTACCAACCTATAAAAAAGGGAAGGTCTCAGAAAGAAGGAACTTGATTTAAAACTTACAATATTTTATAATACTGTACTTTTCAGATCATCATATTTGTTGTGTTAGAAGTGGGCATTTTCAAGCTTTTTATCCACAATTACAAATGCTAGAAATATAGTCTAATGTAAAGCCAAGACTTCTGTACATTCATATCATGCAAGAACTTGAGTATTTTAAGAAATAAACTAAAATCAAATATTGAAAGTTGTAGGATTTCGGGAGGGCTAACTGCCTAGCAGAGAGGACTGACTTTATTCAGAACTGTTCTGTCTATGAAACTGAAGCCTTGTCTGCACTTAAGAACGTCTCTTTTTATTAGTCCCACACAGGGCAATCATTCTCCTCATCTAGAAATGGTAATTCTAGCTTAAACATGTTTTAAAGGTATATGCTCCATCTGGACAGTGAATCAAGAGAGCCAGCACACCTACATCTGCGGTAGGGTAGGTCGTGTGAAACCCAGTTATGATGACGAAAAAAATTGCACTGCTTGCAAACATAATCATGTCAGTAAAACCTATTAAGCATAGACCAGACTTGAATACACTACTTTCTGAGGAACCACAGAAACCAAGTTGACATTTGGGATTTGCTTTTTTACAGGAGCAAGTAGCCACAGCTGCTTATAAAGTTTTAATAGCTGTGTTTTTCACTACAGTAGCAAATCTTATAAGAACATATCCAATAAGCTTTTACTATAGTCTGGTAAAATATTCAACAGCACGTATAAGCTCCAGAACCCATGTTCTCACTCTTTGTCCTGAGGAGGCTAATAAAAAAATAAAAAAAAACCCAAAGCATAATATTTTGATATATCTGATCCAGAAAAGAAGAAGAGTTTAGTATATTTGTCATTGTGAAATCCTCATCTTTTCTAATGAAATGCAAAATATTTAAGGTCAGTTTTTCAACAACTCATGCAAAAATGTTTGTACTCATTATTTGGATATCCAAAGCAAATAAATGTCACTACTTGCACATAAAATCACTTTATGTCCTGTCTGTTTCGGTCAGATTGGCAGATGTGTCCTATGCACAGAATCCTCAAAGTTTCTTTGGGTTTCGCAGAAACTGCAGAGCATAGATGAAATCTTTGTTTAAAGCCTCCACGGGGAGACGGTGGCTCAACGGAGTACAAGGAGTGCAAAAACTGTTGCTTATTTTCATGAGAGAGCTTAAATAGATCCCACGTGACGTGTATTCTTTCTCCCCTCTCTACAAGTTACAGAGCAGCACTGCTGCCAATAAATAAGCCTGGTCTGAGACAGGAGGTAGAATTTTTTGCCTTTCCACCCCTTTCATGAGGGCAAGTAGCCTAAAGCCACTGGGTTGGGCACAGAGAGCTGGCCTGGTGCTTAAGTTACTGAGCTAGAAAGGGACCTAGAATGGTATCCTGAGGCAGGCAAGGACACAACAAAATCTGCTGATGACACTGCACTGACAAACTCAGCAGGGCCACAGCACGGGTGTGCGAGTGTTGCGTGAAATTGTTACCAAGGTTCCTGGCATAGTTTTGGCTCAGGCCAGCTACGACCCTCCCACAACTCAAAGCTGTATTTCAGGGATTCGCACCCGCCACAGATCATGCCCAACAAGAGTACAGTTAATATAGTCAGAAGCGCAAAATTGCTGTGGGCACAGAGCTTGCCATCCCAATTAACTTCAGGACCAAAGAACATTCCTTAGTCCATTTTATTCACTAATACAGACTCAATCTTCAAGTCAGATTTACATGCTATACATGTGAAACCCCTTATTTATACAGTCTAGGAATTGCTTGTATAACTTGCAAGCGATGGAATGACATAAGACAAAGCCACAAATGAGCTGTGCATGATACTTATCTTAATTCTCTAGCAAAGGCACACATGTATCAACCTGTCTATGTTCCCTAATCCTTTAAATGTATTACAGAGATTTTTCTTGGAGAATCAGAAGAGACAGCAGGTAAGTGCATATACTAAATTAATATCTTAATATGCAAATAGTGTACAAGTAAAATATTAATAACAGAAAACGTGCTTGTTATTAAAATACTCAGGGAAAAAAATTGATTGATTTGAGTAACTCGAGTGAACTTCACAATCTGTGTTTCTGAATAGAAGAAATGCCAGATTTGGAATAAGTCATTGCCTTATGGAATCTTGGTATTTTCTCCTGCTCAGAAATGCAAACTGTGAAGTTCAACTGAGCTATGCAAATCATCTTGTCTTATGCTTCTCTTATTAGTCAATTCTGTCTTGATATTCTGAGTAATGAACTACATAATACAGTCTCAATGGTACATGGAATCAATACGTTCCTTCAAGAGCGGAGACACTCTCACTAAATAATTGCTTAGAATAATTTCTTTGACGCTTAAAGAGCTCCTGTCTGCACAAATAAAACTAGACAGACTGAAGCAAGGAATGAGAAGGAATGAAGCACTATTGGACACACCTCATGGGTTCCTGGTATCACTAGGAATATCCCAAGTGCACAGCTCAGTCTGAGATGCTATCTAAACTATGGGATGTGGGGAGATAATTCACATTTCCTTTCTTGTATGTCACTGATCTGTCTGCAGGAGAACAAGTTATCTGACCTACTAAACAAAAATAAATCATGAAGCTCTGTTCTAAAAGGATCACAGAAAATTTAAAAGGTTAAAGCAAATAGCAAAATACATCATTAAAAGAGAGAAGAAAAGGAAGAATGCATGACAATAAATCATATTAAAATAGCCAGATGGACTACTAGTCTTAGCAAACGAGTAAGAGGAGTTAAATCACAAATGCTTATGTGCCTTTGTTTTTATTCCAGAAAGATGATTTTACAGCAGGTAATTAATAGCTACTTGCTTGTAGCATCCTAGTGGAGAGCAAGCACTCAAGTTTTCCAGAAGTAACTAAGCAGAGTCAACACTATTACCTTCATACTTCAGAGCAGTAAGATAATTGCCATGTCTCCATTAGGTCTATATAGATTCAGTGAGCAGGCACTACTAGTTGATCCACTGGGGAGAAGAAACCCAAGCTAAAAATAAAGCAATGAAATCACTGCTTCTAAACCTTCATTGCAATGCCAGCTGGAAAATTCTGCACCCAATTTGAGCATCCAGGTTAGCTCAGGAGCCCAGTCCAGTATTTCTCCTCCACTCTTGAGAGCTGTACTCCCTTTATATGTGCAAAGCCTGGCATTCTTCAAAAAAACCCACTTTTTTTTTTTTTTTTTTCTTCTCCTTTGCAATAAAATGAGCTGTTCTCTAATTTTTCCATTGGAAGAACTTTCTGTCTTGGGTAGAACTGCTTGAGGGTTTCAGATAGCCACCCGCACTTTGATGATTTTAGCTTAGATTTTCACTGCAAATGAAACGGGAAATCAGCTTTGGTTGAAGTGAAATCCAGGCTCTAGCAACTTAATGGTAAACAGGGAGTAAGGCACAAGAATACTACAAAATCGTGACTGTTGCATTTCTGAGGCTAATTTTAGAAGTGCTTTGCTAAGATTCATTAATTAATCCAGCAGACCTAATTGCAACTAAAGACATCTGTCATAAAATTATTTTATCATCTGAAAATTGTCTTATTTTAACTTAACTCAGTCTACCCACAAAGGAAGAAAAGACTGTTCTGTTTCTCTATTGGCATGAGGATTTGTGGGACAGTTGCCTTTTTGATATCATCTCTATTTCCCTCAAGTTATCTAGACTGCTTGTATATAGGGAAAAAAATGGTGGTTTTTTCCTATATATAAAAATAAGACGAAAAAGATAGAAGTTCTGAAAGATTAATACAACCATCCTGCAAATTAACAGGGATCTTTTTTAGTAGTAGTTTGCAATCAAAATTCATTAAGGTGGCAGGGTTTTAGCTGCTGGAAAATATAAGCCATTAAGTCTGCAAGAGGTCTTCAACTCATCTTTGGACAGGCTACATGGTAATTGTATTCTATTTCTGGAAACCTATTGTCAGAAACTGGTGATAGGGACATTAGCTGCCTAGGATACTACAATGAGATACAACCTTCCTCCAAATATTTAGGTAGAATGATATGGAAATATAAAGGACCTTTTCTGATTTTTTCTGCTGACTCCTCTCCACCTACTTTTGCTATAAAAAGGAGGATGACCTCTGCCAGGAAAAACCATGACTTGGTGAGTTGTCAAAAAGGGAATGAATAATACAAAAACAAGAATAAAATTGGACTAGGTTAGAATCAACTTCCAATAAAAACATTTCCTAGGAAGCCTGAGTTTGAAGTTTATTTTTGCATTAAAGTATTTTAACTTTCACCAATATTTACAGTTGCAGACATCCCAACACTGCTTTTTTACATTAGTAAGCAAAGGTTAGTTTCTGTCATACGTATTTCAGCTGGTTGACGTAGCAAACAGCAGAAGTGACAGACATTCTGGGAAATCTCTAGCTCATAATTCTTCGTTCTTAAAGACCTAGCAGAATAAGCTTCAGGTTCTATGATGTTGCCCTATGGATAAGATTATTATCTATAATGACACTCTCTGGTCAGAGAATACAGAAACTCAAGTTGTGATGGGAAACTTGTAACCTGATGAGACAACAGTCAAACCATAATAAATACGAGAAATAAGCCACAGGCTTATTATTATAAGACTGAAGGCTGTGGTGATGGAGGTCATAGAGATAATAATTCAAGGCAAAGCTCAAAATAATTTACATAAGCATTCCTGAAATCCCACTTCATTTTGTAGCAAATCAGTAACAATTAAACAAAGCCTAACATCAACGCTGAAAATTCTAGGGTTTTTGCTGGAGAGATAATTTTCCTGCTGGCAAATCAAACATTGCTCATTATTTAAATACAGAAATTGTGATTGTTGTGTATGGACTTCATAATTTGGACATTTCTCAGGAAATATCCCTAAAAACTGAAATTCAGAAAAATGTAAAACCAAGTTTCAACACTGTTGTCTGTGTTCTTCAAGACAGAAAACTAACAAAAGGGAAAGCTCCTTCTTTATGTTTACTATATGATTCTAGTTGTCCTTCTGGAGGGTATATCCCAAGTTTGTGAATAAAATGGGGATTTTAAGTCACTGCAAAATTATGCATGTTTTTATTGAAGAAGATAAATGTGACAAGCTATTTTTCAAAGCTTCTCTTGTAAGTTGTACTTTTTTGGCAGTTGTTTCCTAGTTATTTGAGGTGTTATTTTTCAGTTCATTGGAATTGGATCCCTCATTTCAGCAAAGTATATTAGCATGTTCCAAATTTCTTTAGGGCCCTAAATATCTCAATTGAATGCATTACATGAACATGAGAAATACAGCTGAGTTTTAAACACATCTGAGGAGACCTTATAAAGTAATTTAGGTTCAAATGTGCTCAAAATACATTTTTTTTAAATATGCTTTTCTAATCAGGTAATATAAATTAGCAATACATCAAATATCTAAACATGAGGCTAAAGAGTTCGCTTTAAATTGTCTGAACCTGTCAGATGCTACGCAGACAGTTAAGTACCTTAACAAAAAATAATCTTTGTGAATAGATATATTTTCCTATTTCTAAGATTCAACAGAGTTAGGAAGAGACACAAGGATAAGACAAAATTTAAGCTTCCAGAAAATGTTGCTAATTTCTTAATTTTTTTTCTGAGACCCTTTGTTCTTATTCAGAATGCCAGTGATCTTCTCTAGCCCACAAAGATTCAACAAAAAACCTTAATCGTTATGTCCACTTTGTTCATAAATGTACCCTTTTATTTCATCTTGCACTCTCTTTTCAGAACAACTGCCCCTTCTGCAAAAAGGAAAATCCTAATAGCACTTTCCTCCAGTGAATTCCAGTAAAAGGGGGCAAGCAATAATAGAAGTATGGATTCATGGGCATTAAAACGAAACCATATGGAAACGTGGGCAGAGGATTTGAGAAGGAAAAGTACTGTTTAAAAATTAATCTTTATGGCTTAATGTGGATTGTTAGGAACACTGCAAAAGTTCTGAAAACTCTTAATTCAATGCTGCTAAAAGCCAATGCTCTGAAAAAGCTAAAACAACATTTATGTTGTCAGTCTGGCTCATCTTAGAATGACAGCCTGGGAAATACACTTTGTGACCTAAATCTAAACTAACAAAAGACCCTGAAGAATACTTATTGTATCTGTCATTTAGTCACTGTTTCTGTGACCACTGACATGTACATGTGTACAGTGAATTTATTTCCCTTTGAATATTACTACCCTTCATCTTCTTATGAGGAGGATAGAAAGTGAGAAAGAGGAAGGGTCTCCAAAGTCTCACATGGCAAATAAAGTACAAAGAAAGAAATATGAGAGCTTTAGTATTATTTAGCTAGCTGTTTGTGAAATCGGGGGCGGGAGGAGGGGGGTGTCAATTTAAATGACAGTATTATATTTTCTATCTGTTTTTCCACTGCACTGCAAGGCTGTAAAATGGAAAATACATGAGAACAGCAGTCTCAAAGAAGGGCTTTTTTACAATACTTTCCAAACTGATGAGAAGAATACACAGACACAACAGGGATTGCAAGTCTCTTTGATGAAGTCTTTAATTTAAACTTGTTTCTGCTTTCTTCGTGGAATGAGATAATCACTCCAAAATGAGTATTTTTCTGGAAAAAAAAAATTAATCAAAGAAAGATAATTGCTNCATTAAAACGAAACCATATGGAAACGTGGGCAGAGGATTTGAGAAGGAAAAGTACTGTTTAAAAATTAATCTTTATGGCTTAATGTGGATTGTTAGGAACACTGCAAAAGTTCTGAAAACTCTTAATTCAATGCTGCTAAAAGCCAATGCTCTGAAAAAGCTAAAACAACATTTATGTTGTCAGTCTGGCTCATCTTAGAATGACAGCCTGGGAAATACACTTTGTGACCTAAATCTAAACTAACAAAAGACCCTGAAGAATACTTATTGTATCTGTCATTTAGTCACTGTTTCTGTGACCACTGACATGTACATGTGTACAGTGAATTTATTTCCCTTTGAATATTACTACCCTTCATCTTCTTATGAGGAGGATAGAAAGTNATTTCACAAGCCAATTAATCTAGAAAATGCTTAACTGTTTCACTGAAGAGCAGAAAGAGGAAAAGGAATGATCATACCGCCTCTTCTATGAAAGAGCCTTCCTTACACAACACATGGATGTGTTAGATCCTCCCCAGTTTCATCTTGACATATTAATATCTAAGTCAAAAGGCACAAGTATGAATAACTTTACTATTTGTATTAGGTAAAATTCAACTCACCAAGAATACTAAACTGGGTGGAAAAGACCTATTTGTGTCTAACAGTTCCTGTTTCAGAGGAAATAGAAATTTTTTTCTGTGGCTTTTTGTTGTGGTGCAATACTTCTGCCTTTGGTGAAAAATAAATCTGATACAAAACCAGAAACAGCAACAATTTAGTCAAGAAAATGTCATAGAATTTGGGATAAAAAGTGACCCCAAATTAAAAAAGGATGGCATGAAGTATTTTCTATTATCATTATATTTTAATCACATGTTTAGGGAATTGTTCTAATTTAAATGATTTATTGCAAAATAATAGTTCATTTCGAGTGGGAATTAATGTCACTTTTGCTTTGCCACTTTCCTGTTGGATGTAAGTCATCTGTTCCTCAGTCACTGTCCTGCAGCTGAAGGGCTAACAGGGGCAAGCATACTAATATGCCAAGCCTTTTACTGGCATACAGCAGAACTATGCTGTCATATGCTGAAACAGGTCTACAATTTATAATTTCATTTTAAGACCCTGATGTTTGACTTGGTAACACATCAAGCTGTGCGTTCCAAAATTAAGAACATAGCTATTTCTTTTAAGTAGAAATCTCATTTAATAAAACAATGCAAATGGAGTGAAATTACTAATTTATAGCACTTTTTAAAATTGCCAAGACAAATAACGGTATGCAATGGAAATTGCGTGACTACTGGAATTATAATCTCATAGTTAACTATACGCTACTAATGACAAAGCAGAGCCCAGGCCTTTAGAACAAAATTATACTGAGAAACGTAGGAAAGCAGACAAGCTCTTTCAGAACTTCATCTTTGACATGAGTTTTATGCAGGCTATAGTATCTTAGCAAGCACAAATGTAATGTGGATCACTGATGTCACTATGGTTCAACCAGTAAAAAATGTTTCTGGAAAGCCATATAGAGAAGAAGGAAAAAAGATAATAATTGGTAATAAGCACTCGAGTGCCCTAATTCATAAAAATAAAAGCATTTTGGGAAAGGTGGGGTGGGCAAGCTAAAGCTGTCATTGCCAAGCATCTGTAATAAAAAAGAGCATTCCTACAGCATATAACCTGACCAGGGGTTACTCTGAGGAGGGAACAGTGTTTCTATACCAGGGCATTCAATAAAACCAGTACATTCTTCACCAACTTAGAAACAACTAGGAATATTTTTTTTCTGGATATTTTCTAAATACTGTATTTAGGAAATAGAATGTTTAGAAAATGCTCTAAATATTGTATTTAGAAAATATTCTGCCAATATATATTTTGGTAATTTACTTCCACAGAAACAGAATCATTAGTCCTTAAGAATTCCACCAGCTGCTTTACAGGAATCATACTATTTTCCTGGCAGAATCCTTTCTGCAGAAACTAATTGTGTCACCAAAACCAACTTTCCTGGTGCATTTAACACAATGATGGTCACCATCAAAATTTCAAGCAGCATGCTGCATTTTAGTAGAAGAATTTGATGTCTTCCATCCAAATACAGAAGGTGCAGAAATACATGTGTGGTCTCTTCCAGATCCAGCATGCCAGTGCATAAGGCAGACAGATACAGAACTTGTAATTCTTTATACAAAGTACTCAGAGCCAAAGCAAGCATAACCCAATTGGGTTGCTGCCTTTCTTTTTGCAATCTCTTGATTTCAGATTCCAGTTGCTATAGGGACATCCATCTTTCATTTCTACATGGACAGTCACAGATACTGCAGACTTTTTGGCAACTCACATGAATCTTAGACTCCCAATCTGTGCACTTAAGAGAAAACTTAAATTTCATTTTTACAACAAAGATCTAAAATAATGTACATGGTTCTGTAGGATAATTTGAATATGCAAACTGAGTAACCCAAAAAGGCCCAAACGTCTGGAAGCAACTACTATTTTAGTTTGTTTGTTTGTTTGCTTGTATGTTTATTTATTAACAAACTCATGACATTTGGGGCCGACTTCTTGCTTTCAAAAAGACAGATTTTGCAATGCTAGTTCTGTGACAACCCTCATACAAGCTATATTATGGTCAGACTTTTGACTAGATGGAAACTTGGTGATTTCCATGACAGGGGAATCCTGAAACTGCACAGTGCTGAATATGCCCTTTCCCAGAACATACTAGACGAGGGAGCTGCTAGTAATAGAGCCTATAGATCAGAGCATGAACTCCTGGGGACAGCACAAAGAGAGTTAGAAGTAGTGCTTTCTTCAGTCTGGTCAAGACAACAGAAGCACAATGGCAAATCACATACAGACTGCCACAGCCAGGAGAAAAAGCAAAAGCACTCCTTAAAACCTCTTGCAAACTTTATAGAACAGCAGTTAGATTCCAAATCTTGTCTGAGGTTCTGATCTGCAGAAGTGTGGGGTCCAGTTCCTTCTTCAGCTTGTATGAGGTGGAAGCAAGCAGTGGCCTTGACAAACTTGTTTATACGAATCTTAAGATGGGGCTTATTCAAAACTCGGGACTGTAGTTTAAAAAAACACACAGAATACATTATCACTTGTAGTGTTTCCTGCTACGGAATACTATCAAGCTCATTAAAACCACATCTCTAAAAGAACTTTTATGAGTAGGAAAAATCTTGACGTTTAAGGATATTATTTAGAATGAGAACGTCAGCGTGGAAGACTCAGTGTCATCCTTGCCTGCAGTGTCCTCAGAAACATCTCACAGTGCTAACTAATGTACTTCCATGCTAACATGAAAGGAACGCAGTCTGATCTAGTATTGCACTGTTATTTCTGTTCTATATTTCAATTCTCTTGAGGCTAATTATAAGTAAATTATTTTCCAATTTATTATATTGGACAACCCAATTGCTTCATCAAAATACTTTTTTATTATATATTTTGAACTATTTCCTGCCAATCTCTCAAAAACATTACAAAGGCTCTTCAATAAAACTGGCGCCATTCAGTATCTATCTGTAGTTGATGCCATCGAAAAGCTGGTAAATTGAAGAAGAGACTAGACAATCAAATTTCTCTTGCAAGAGCAATGGTACTCTGCACACTAAGTCCAGTGAAATCTGAATCCAAAATGAGTTTTTGCATCCAAATGAAAAGAGAAGACCTTCAAATTGCACAAAGAAGAAAATCAAATTGCAAATTACACCAAAAAAAAAATGTTACTTTCAATACTATTCTAACCTTTAAATAAATTAACCAAGTAATCTTTGTCAAAATTTATTTTCCTAAATTCTCAATTTATTTTTAGCTTACCTGTTTGCTGTTTTCATGTTCACTGTTTTTATGAGGAATTAGAATCCTTTAGATACTAATATTTTTTAAAGTCACTACTTTTCAGTAATGTATCAAGGAATATTTCCTAATTTTGAATGAAAGGGAAATAGAATTCAGAAAAACAGTACTTCTACTGCACTATTATTGAATGATGCAGTGTTTTCAGCAGTATTATAGAATGACAATTTTAAATCTTTTTTATTCCATATTAACCAGTTTAGGGTTTCTTATTCTAAATATTACATATTACACAAAGCTCCTAAAATCTCATAATCTGAATTTAGGGTTCAAAAACTATCTCCAAAATTTCATATATAGATTTATATAATTGTTAGCTATAGAGCAGCCTTTAAATTTTTGCAGCGTGTATTGGAAGACCAGGCACCAGCTAGAGTCATGCTCTGTCATGACTGGAGAGAAACATTTCCTGAAGTCTTATTTTTCCAGGAACCTCAGGAAACGCTAAGGAAGAATGACTATCATTAGCATTATCGATCAAGGAGTGTCTGACCTGGAGAGCTAAAAGGACTAGAATTTCTAAGAATTGCTCTCCTTTTATTATTCTAAGACTCTCCCGCTAACAAATACTGAGGCACACCCAGGATCTTTCAAAAATCACATGAGAAAGCAGATGGCTATAAAAATTCAAAGACTAAAATCTGCTTTACCTTCAGTTTAAGAAAAAAAAAAAAAAGGAAAAAAAGTATAAATTATCCTACAGATGTTAATAATTGTCTGGGGTGGGAGTCAGGGAAGGGGGAGGATGGCTTCTAAGTAAACAATGCGAAAAAAGACAAAGAGGTCCCTGCTGATGTAAAACAATAAAAGCAGTTTTCTCAGCAGTGTCAGCTTAGCAAGCCTGAGGGTCTGTATTTTAAACCCCAGTGGCCTGACGTCACTCACCCTGATGGTGTGTGTGAAGGAAGCTATCTCTCCACGATGACCGACCTGAAAAGTGTTTTCAAAGCCCAGTGGGCTAATGTCACTCACACCGGCGGTGGATGGTGGGATCTCTCAGGGTGGCAGCCTTGGGGGAAG
Source organism: Nycticryphes semicollaris (assembly GCA_013400055.1). Classification (NCBI taxonomy): domain Eukaryota; kingdom Metazoa; phylum Chordata; class Aves; order Charadriiformes; family Rostratulidae; genus Nycticryphes; species Nycticryphes semicollaris. The sequence goes on along the minus strand of VXBJ01002012.1, from coordinate 191,194 downwards.
TGAGCTGCAACACCAGCAGCCGACCATCACTCACTCTGATGGCAGGGGGTCAGCTGGGATTCTTTGGTGGCCTCCCGGGCAATAGTTAAAAAGAAGATTTTGGTTCACATGTCAATGTCTAGCTTGAAAGCAGGGAGTATAAAAAGTGATTTTTTTTTTCTTAATTGTGGTTCACCAGTGGCAGCAGTGCAGCCAGGAAGGGGAGTTTCCCTGTGAGGCTGTTTGATTGCATATGAAGCTTACAATGGGGCTGGCTCTGCCTGGTTTTAATTTTTTTCTCCCATATGAGCTGAGATGTTTTATTCCCCCATACCAAAGGGGGGAGAAAAATTAAATCCAGACAGCTCCAACTGCACTTTAAATTTCATATGCGATCTAACAGACTTTGAGAATATCGTCAGCTTCCTTACCAACCTGCCTGCCATATAGAGAATGTAAATAAATACTAAAATCCCAAAACATCATGTTCTTATGCTAACTCATCTTTTAATGCAGAAATTGACATTTGGGACAAAATTTCCCATTAAATTTATCCTGACATCTAAAGCGTGGCAAGGTTTGCAAAGGATTATATAAGAGGAATAGTCTTTGTCCCACTACAAATACTCAAAAAAACCTGCAAGCACAACTGCAGCTGATATTTCATGACCAAAAGAAATTATTTTGGACAGAACAGAGCCAAAACAGTCAATGCTATAAGCTCTTAAAAAGACTGATTTTTCTAACTAAAAATTTCCAACTAACAATTAGTATTTCAAAACTAAGTTCCAGTCCTAAAAAGTTAATTAACATGAATCACCTAGTCCATCCGTGTTAAGCTGGCAGGCTTTCATGTCTAAAGTGTCAGAATCTGAGAGTTATCCAACACTGAAATCATATAGCTTCCGTATGTACAAGCCACACAACCAACAAACAAAATGGAACTTGGAATACATGCAGCTATATCCAGTATAATCAGTTTGCTTGTAGGTTGTATGCCTTTTCTAGCAGTTCTTTGCTGCATTAGAGTATTGAGATCTTTGAGACTGATGCTATTGTTTCCTACTTAGTTTCTCTATGCCACCCAGAAGAAAACAAACCAATTCAAAGCAACAATACATTAAGGAATAGCTCTAGAATTCTGCTTGTCACTGCTAACTGTGGTTTATCCGAGACTGCGAAATTCTCTGTACCAGAACTGATTTGCTTGGGCATGGGGTAGAGCTGTGCAACCTCAGTCTTGCAGGAAAAAAGTAAAAGGTTAAATTTTCCTCTCCAATTCTTACAACGTGTGCAGTTCACATATGTGAAGAGAAAATGTGACTCTAAGTCTGCATAGTTAAGCTAATAAGCTTTCTCATAGAGTGAGACAATAGGAACTGTGAGCATACTGTACAGCACAATAAGTGCTGGCACATGAACTGTTTCAGTCTTGAGGGACAGCGTTTCACAGCATATCAGTGACAGAAGACCAGCTTGCAGCCAGAATTATGAATGAAAAGTTTAAGTTTTCATGAAAGTATGGACATAGAACGATTCTTCTGCATTCACCTCAAATAATTAATGCATTGAATTATTTTGGGGAATGACACATTTAACGCTTCATTTTCTAAGACTGTTACGCACACAAATTCATTAGTTTAACCTAAGACATGATGACTTTAAAAGGTGTTGTGTTATATGTGTGAATACATTTACACAAATCTAAGGCAATCAGATAAAACGGTATACCTCCAAACTTAAACCTGTGTAGGAGTATCTTACAGGTATACTTCTAAACCTGGGGAAATAGTGGGAGAGAGAAAATTTCATCTCTCTCCCTTTCTCAGGCACCAGACTGCAAGGGGACTGTTGGTGCATATTAATTTCACGGTAAACTGTGTACTTGGAATTGCCACACATGCTGTCTCTGGAGAGCTATGGTTATTTGTCTTGAAATAGTCTCTCATGTGTTTGTGACTACTATACAGTAATACTTCAGCAACAAATGCTATGGTTACATTTATATTAGTAAATAAACAGTCCAGGGACCCTTTTGTACCCCTGATGCAGCTCAGCTTACGTGGCACAGCTCACATCCATGGAGCTAAACTCTCTCCCCTCTCCTCCCCTGCTCCAAAAAAACAATCCAAAGCCCAGAATGGCCTCATCCACACGGCTTATTAGGAACAGTCCCAGGCCCACGCTAGTTCCCAGACTGTGCTCAGACATTGTTTGGGACGGTGCTAATTGGCCAGGGCCAAAACGGTTCCAGAGACTGTGCTAGCAATTAGCAGCATGTTCACTTGTGCACATGCTCAAGCCCATCAGTCGCTGTGATCTAGCACAAGACACTCCTGTCTCTGCAGCTGCCAAAGGCAGCTTCTGAATTTGGCAACCTCCTGTGACAGATTCAGTTAATAAGGTGGCAGCTCCAAAGTCCAGCTGCTGTTTGCCACCTCTGTCCTTGCCCTGCCTGAAGAAGAGGTAGCAGAGAGAGCAGGAGTTCAAAGAACTGAGCCTTCACATGCTGCCCAAACCACTGTCTCCATCTCTGACAGTGCACGAAGACACCAGATACAGAGATCCTCAAAGCTGGACCTACCTGAAAGGTCTTAGGCTGAGCTACGATGATCTGCCGGCTGATGCAAAGTAGGCAGACTCAGACAACTTGCCTCAGTTTACAACAGATTATTCTTACTACGTCTGTCTACATGTGACTGAAGGCTCGGTGTGAGAGGTAACGTGAATTATTAGGCTGAAAACTTACACAGTGTAGAGAACAGAGTTTTTCAAGTCTTTCTTTCAAAACCCTTACAAAAAACTGCAAGTTCAAGTTTGGGGTATTTTTCCACCAGGACACAAAGGATATTGTGTCCCCATATTAGCAATTTCAATCATCATTGCTACAAAATTACTCCTGCTGTCTTACTGGATCTGGCTTTGAACATATTCACTAATGATTGAAAAATTAATTTTAACTACTCGTATCTGTAAAACCACCACATTTGTAAATCACTGTCTTCACTGTGTCCCTGTATTTCACTGCCCAGAAAGACTTTTCACTTTTCTTCTTCTGCAGCATTGTTGTTTTGAAAGGGAAAAACAGTATACATTTTCATTTCCTCACAATTTGGAAATATTTGAGGGGAAGAAAGCACAGAAAATTACATATTTGAGAGTGGAAAGTTCTAACAGGATGACTTACAATAGAAAGTATTTTGCAATCTTTGCCTAATAAAGACTATGAAATAATGGCTCTAGGTCTCACATTTAATTAGGACTATTTAATAAAAGGGTGTTGCTTGCTGCTTCTCATCAAAAATTAATACTCTGATGATCTGATAACTGCAGAAAACATGAGTTGAAAGTTTAACTTTTCATTAGCACTATTCCTCTTCTTCTGTCTTCCTTTATTTGGGCAGGAAAACACTGACTTTATTTACTTATGAAAAATTTTTGTATCTCATCCTGTGAAATTCTGCTGTCAATATTGAGGACAAGCCCAGTTTCTCCTGGAGCAATGCAGAAACAGTTGGTCAAACCCAATGTCTCTCCCATAGGATTTTAATCACTTTTTTGTTTAAGAAACTAACTTTTTTTTTTTTTTTGGTAAAATTGAAGCTGAAACTTTATCTATCTTTTTCATAATGTCAACAGATATAAAAAGAATTAGAATAATTTTAGGGATACTGTCTTTACCCCCTCCCCCGCTTCCAAATTAAACATTTTCAGTCCTTCACAGTATTACAGATCCTACTATAACACTGTGCTTTTGCACCACAAACTCTTGGAAACTTTGTGTCGTTTGAGGTTTTGGCACTGAACACTACTGTATTGGACTCTTGATTTACAGCGGTCTTTAACCACGCACACGTAAATGTTCAGGTTCCATCAGTGCTGTTACTTACTTCCCTTTTACAGTTAATGTACTAAAAATATAACTACGCTTTCAGAGGACAGGGGTCTTAGCAGCCTTCCTTTCTTGAACAGAGGAAATAATGCTGGAATAGGTTTAAAAACAAAACAGATCTCCTAAAAGTACCACAGCATGTTAAGAGACATGCTTATGTTAGTGAAGCAAGAATATGGATGCACTTCAGGCAGTGAAATAAAGAAATGCGTTAAACAGGTGTGAGAAGATGTACCAAAGCATTGATGCCTTTGCCCAGAGTGCACTGTTTTGCCTGCAAAACATAATGAGAAAAGAATAGGGCAAAAAACCACCTGTCCTGCATCCTTCTGTGCTCAAGCAGGAGGGACCCTGGACGTGGGGAACCCCGGGACTCGGAGGCCGCCTGGCCCCCCTGCCTCGCTGGCCCGCCCGAGAGCCACACACAGGGCTCGGAGGCCTGCGCCATCCCTGCTCTGCCGGAGACTCGTTCCCCACCATCGAGAAGATGGCGACAGGCCCGAAGCTGCCAGACAACGTTTCTGGCCCCAGCGCGTAGCTGCGGGAAAAGGGCGCCAGCGCCCCAAACGCGGGCAAGTTTCCTCCACGGGGCATCAGGCCTGGCAATGGGGTGACAGCAGCCACCCACGCACTGCGTCCCTTCGTCCCCTTCCCCAGCCCTCCCACCACGGCACCCTGTCCGCCCGCCCCGCCCGCTCCTTCTTTCCGCCCTCGCCTTCGCGTTTCCTGTCTGGGCGGAGGAGGTTTGGCCCTGCGACGCCGCCGTCTCCCAGCGAGCTGTGGCGAGCGTCATGGCGGCGGCTCTCTCAATGTCAGCGGCTCTGAGGCACCTTGTCGCCAGGAGCGGCGCCGCCGCGGCCCGCCTGTCGCCGGCCAGGTAACAGGCTCCGCGGGCGCTCCGCCAGCCGGCACCGCCGCAGCCCGGGACCCAATGCCCTCGGCGGCCCGCGAGAGAGGCCGCGCTCCCGAGGAGGCTGACCCGGGCCTAGTGCTTCGCCGCGGCCGCCTCGGGCGCTAGGCCGGGGGGCGCCGCGCAGGGCCCCTCCGCGAGTCGGGGGCAGACGGGCTGCCAGCGGGCGCCCGGCCGATGCCTTCCTCCGGGACTGAACGCGTCTGGCCATGTCTGTCCTTGCTGTCTTCTTTCCTGTGACCGCTGGCCCAGTGTCCTTGCGGCGCCCGGAGGTCGGGAGCTGGTCGGAGCGGCAGAGGAGCCCTCCCCGTTCTTGACACGATGGGCAGCCTTCACCTCGCTGCCAGGGACCCGAAGAGGGGGATGGCTGCTTGCACCGCCAGCACGGTCTTCCCAGAGATTTGCACCCCCTTGCCCGGTTCTGTACCCTGCAGGTTTTCCTCTCCGTCCTCTCTCAAAGATATGTTACAGTTTTTCAGGAGTTATGTGGCTGCTCTTTCACTGATTCCTCGAAATAATGCTGGAAATTGCTTTATAGTTTTTGGTGGCACTTTGCTGTTTGTTTCTTTAATGTAGAGACCTGTACTGAAAGTCCACTAAGTGACCCAACCTCTAGTTGAAGATGTGTGCATGTATTTACCTCTGTGTATGTCACAGGATTTAGCTTTTTGTAAGACTCCCTTCTAGTCAGGAGAAATAACCCGTTATTCTGTACCGTTAACTAAAGTTTGGAGGGTTTGCTTTTCCATGCTA
>VXBJ01002012.1:174326-185558 GCA_013400055.1 Nycticryphes semicollaris | reverse complement strand
GTCTTTATACAGATATATATATATATTTATAAATACATATAGAAAGCTGTATACACACGCACAGAAAAAACGACTACATCCATATTATGTTTTCCCACCTTTTATGCTTGGACTGTCCCATTGGTTACTGCTGCTTCCCCCCTCTTTGAATGGCATCTGTTTTACAGAGCTGAAGATTAATTCTCAGTCTCATAAAAATGTCTTGGAATCTAGGAATATAAATTTAGGAATTCCTCTATGCTAATGCAGAAACTTACTGTTCATATTTGACTGCTTGTTTTTGCTCTTCTTTTAGTCTGTGGTATTGACACAACTGTTGCCTGTGCATGCAGTAAATTGGATCTGTCAACTGATTCAGGTTAAAAATAGGGTGGTTTGTTTTAAAACCAAGTTTTACCACTTTTATATACCATATAATCCTTTGCAGTTTGCTAGAAATCTAGATGACTCCAGTATAAATTGCAGTAGACTGGTAGATGCCTCAAAGCTTGGCAGTATGTATGTTTCTACATTTAGTATCTCACAACTCATTTTGTTAAAATGGGGTAAAAGAGCTTTCCTACCTCTTAGAATTGTGAATAGTCTTACAGTACAAACCACTAAGCTTATTTTTCAGTTACAGTGATCAGCAACTATCCATAAGCATACTTCTTTGAGAAGCCGTTGCTTTGCAGCGTATCTTGCAATTCGAAATATTGGATCCTGTAGTACTGGTTTCCTTTCAGAAAAGTATTTTGACAGGTACAGTTTAGTGCAAGTAGCTTATTTGTTACAACTTGTTAAAGTCTTTGTCTAATTTATTTTTGGAATAATCTGTGTATTTCTCAATTTATAGAAAGAATGTACTACACCAGTATGCTAGATACATACTTAAAGTAAATTTAGGTGTTAGATTACTAACAATAAGAGTTAAGTTCTTGGCAAATGACTGAAGAAGATGCTGGAATTGTCAACTGTGAGGACAATACAGCTTATTGTTGGAGCACTATAGGATTAAAGTTAACACCTTCTAGCGGTAGTTTTATTTGCAGTGCTTTTTACAGATTTTTGCATATGTAACTTTTGAAGTTCTAAAACCTAGAGAACTATCAGTTGCAGAATAATATAGCTGCCCTCTGATTTTGAAAACAATTCCCCAGATCACTTTCCACTAGTCACAGGAGAGGTTCTTTTCTGATTTCCGTGAGCTTTATTTGGTTCCTAGAAATATTATGACCCCCTCTAAGACAAAGATTGAATTTAACAGTCCATGTTTTAAGCATTTCAAAATACGCGTGCCCAAGGTACTTGATGATTCTGAACTGTTCACTGGTAACAAGGAAATAAGTGTTTGTTCTGAAATAAGAGAACCTGCAGCAACATTCCTCATATCTTCATAGTTTTGTGGGCCTAGTTTAGATCACTGGAGCAGCGGTTACTGATTCCATTGTTACTCTGTCTGGTGGTGAGCCTAATAGACTATCATCAGATGGCTTGAGATGATGCAGAAAGTGGAAGTGCCTCCTTTGTCTTAGGTCACAGTTTTGAAGCTTTCTATGCTGTAAAATCTGTCAAGGTTTCAGGAGCTTGAAATCAGGTTGAATGCAGTCTTCTGAGTTTGACATCTTCAGGAGGAAAGTTGTACCATCTTTATTTATCTCCATTACGTTATTACTTCAAATTTTACTTCTTAGTTATCTGCAGCCAAAATTCAATTAAGGTTATAATTTAAATAGTGAAGTTACATTTCTTTCAGGTTCATGTGAGTTAGAGGAAAGCAGAGGAGGAACTCTTACATGTGTTTGTCTTGGGAAAGACTACAGTATTAGAATATATGAGTAGGTGGAGCTGGAAAAGAAAACTTCAATCAAATTTCTGCTGAGCTAGGAATCAGCTATTTGTTCCAAAACGACTTAGTATTTCAGAGAGTGATTTTATTTCACAAGGTGTTGCAGCCTTTATATGAAGATACTAATTTCTGTTGCATAAATTAGTTGCAAAAGCAGAGTATTTTGTGTGTGTAGGTGTAAAACCTGGCCATGCATTCCCTATGTTTCACGATAAAGGATTTTTCTTGTCACTTTTCAGTGATAGATGATGGTTCTTCGAAATCTATTGCTTTCCTCTTAAAATTCTGTTGTACAGACTCTGAGCATGATACCAAAGTTCATCATAAATGGATACCCGAGGTTATGAAAGAAAAGAGTAGTAGAAAGACTGTTAGTCAATTCATACTATATGCTCAACAGAAAGAAGAAATCTGGAATGCCATTTAAATCTTATTCTTCAGTTATCTTATACATAAGCAAGATTCCTGTTCAGTAAAAAGAGAGGGAAGCCCTTCTGTTGGTAAATTAAAGGACTTATAAAATGTAACAGAAACGTGTTTCATTTTTTGTCTTGCTGTTTCAAAATGACTAGCTTACTCTTTTGTTTTATTGTTTGTTTTGTTTTGATGGCTTTTTTTCGAAACAATGTTGGCTTTTTTGTTGCATGATCATACTCATCCATATGTTAAAATAGGGCCTAGTAGACTTCCCAGACCTAGATCTGGGTAGACTAGGGAGCTACATAAAGATGCACAAAGCTCTGACTGTGTCTGGTTAATAGAAGCACTATTTAGCCAGTGTTAGCACTAGCCAGCATGACATTTTTGTCAAGTTTGGAATGAGTAGCATGTTGAAGCAGTTATGTTACTGACCATTTCATCCAGCTGCAATGCGAGTCTGCCACTTACCCTCATACTGTGTAGGATAATCTACGTGTGGTGCTGACAGGTTCAGACACATCAGAAGCTTTGGTTTTCACTAACAAAAAAAGTAGTTCTGCAGCATTTAACTTAATCCAATTAAGCTAATTCCAATGGCTAACTGCATCTGCAAACAGTACCTGGAATAAATTTCAAGATAAGACTGGGGAAAAAGTTATTTGGGGTCTTGCTCTTGCCCTTACTATATAAGTGGTGTTTATAAATAGTTTAATTTTGGTTATTCATAGGGGATAAAGACCTTTAAATATATATACTTAAATAGAATTTTACAATTTTATCTTGAATATCTATTTTCCTTTTAATGCATATCAGAGAAAGTACAGCGAATCATACTATCTTACAACACAGTAGTACAACTGTAAACTGAAATGTGGAATAAAACTTGAAGAGAGTTTTTTGGTCATAAGATTGTGGTGACTTGGATGTTTGGAGCAGGCTCAAGGTGAAACATGTGGAGAGACTGCAGTTCGTACACTTAGTGGGCATAAATTTAAAAACAAAACTCCAGGCAGTAGTGAGTATTCACCTGATCTTGCAGACAGCCTGAAGCAGTAGTTGGGAGAAGCAGTTGTTCTATATATCTAACTGTAAAATTAATTTAAAATCTATTCTATTTGACTCTGTCCACACTGTCCAAATAATGATTTTGGGGATGAGAGAAGGTCTAGCAGCTAAATCTTGCATATCAAGTGTGACTGAAAGCATTGTCAGTGGTTGTTATTTATAGTCACATGTCCTTTGATGATGATCTGATGTCTGGCTCATGTGAAGGAAAGCCCTCTTTCCCCATCAGTTTTGAATGCTTTGCAGGGCAGAGAAGATTTCTAAGAAGTAGAATGATTTGAGTCTTCTTGCAGTACTTCATGTAGGATCTCGAAGTTGCCAGTCCATCGCTACTTGCTTCTCTTCTGTAAGAGTTGACGGGACAACAAGATACTGTCATATTCAATGGTATGCTCCTTTACTATGACGAGGTCAGAACAGTATTTTAGATCTGCTTTTGACTTCTCTGTTGTTTGGCATCATGGGAAGCAGGGTGTAGGACTGCTCCCTGTTTCCTTTAAAATGGAAAGAGGAATTTTGGAAGGCCCTCATGAAGGAAGGAAGATGATGAATGCAATGAAACATTAGAGAAGTAAGATGTTGCTGCCAAAGTGAAGAATTCTGCCACAGGTCAGAGAAATGAAAAAATGAAAAATGCCATGTATCATGTAGTTTAGCTTTCTTCTAAAGCACAGCTTGTCACCTGGTGAGCTAAGGTCAAGATTGTTCTTTTTCTTAAAGCTGTATGTGATTCCCATAACATTCAAGTATTTTCAGTATTGGTGTTGGTGAGGAAGAGGATGAGTAGAAAGACATAAAAGTAAGTGAGGGGGGAAGGAAAAAAAATTGGGAGAGTCAAAGTTTGAGAAGGGGAGCAAGGAAGTGTTCTTCTGGAAATGGCTGGTTTTTTAACATAGTTAAGGAGAAGCAAGTAGAGCAGATGTTATGACAGCAAAATGTTCCTGATCAGGCTTCTTAAATTGCTGTTCATTACTGGGCGTTATAACTTGTAGTCACTTAGAATCATAGGATGGTTTGGGTTGGAAGGCACTTTTAAAGGTTATCTAGTTCAACCCCGCTGCAATGATCAGCAACATCTTCAACTATATCAAGGTGCTCACAACCCTATTCAACCTGACCTGGAATGTTTCCAGGGATGGGGCATCTACCACCTCTCTGGGAAACCTGTTCCAGTGTTTCACCACATTGTAAAAAATGTCTTCCTTGTATCCAGTCTAAATCTACCCTTATTTTAATTACATTTTGTTCCTTCACTTTTGTAATTAGGAAACAAAACAAACCCCCAAACTAAATTTTTTTAATGGAAAACCTTTCTTGTTACTATTTCTTTATACCAAATATTTAGTATCTTGAAGTTTGAGAGAAATGTATTTGTAGAACTTGTTACAGAAGTAATTATTTTTTATCAAATAAATAAATAAATTGATAGAAAAATTATTAAATGCCACATGGATACATGAAGAAGGGGAATTCAAATGCCAGCTGTCAATAAATAGACTTTCAAATCTATGTTAACAAAGTAATAAAATTTGCTTTAGTTCTGGAGGTTTTGTATATACTGTTAAGCAGGTTTAACTTCCACTGGAAAAATACTACATTTGGGGTTGCAAAAATGACCTTGATGTTGCCTTAATGTAGGTTTGAGCATTATGACTCAATTAACCTTGTATTGCCATAATACATCTCAACTTGATGCAATATTTATATATGATTGGAAAGCCCAGAAGACAGTGGGTTGGATTGTATTTCTGACTGATAGGAACTGTCACTTTCAAAGCCGTTCTTCACTAAAAGAGACACTGTCAAAACGCACCAGTGAGATTCAGAAGTTAAGTTACAAAACACTAAGTAACTTGAGAATTTAATTGATTGTCTCTATCTCAGTAACATGCTTTTGCCTCTCACTCACAACTAGATACAAGCAAAATCATTATCTTATACTTCTTGTTTTGTGAGAAACTAAAATCAAATCAACAGTAGGAAGTATCAGGCCAGTGTATAGCTCCCAGTATATTAGACCAATGTAATAGGTCTTTGCTGTAGCACTGTAGGAAATCTCATCTATTGTTGAGCACATGTTTGTGAATAGTGAGGATGGAAACACTAATTATAGTTAATATGGTTGATGTTTTTAATTTACCTGCACTCTAAATTTTAAGTGTTACTTTTGTGGATTTACTCTATGGACAAATCATCTACTTAGTGTGGTAATAATTTCTCATCACCCCCAGTCTTGTGACTGTTTTTGTCAATTTTTTATTTTTATTTTTTTGAAGGAATTTGTCAGCTTTAAGCACGTTTGAAACCAGTGTTAGACAGCAGCTAAATTTTTGGAGATACAAATGTAATGTTACTATTGAGTGCTGTCTGGGACTAACGCAATCTTGTTCATAGTTCTTATGTTTTATGTGATTCTTTGTGATGTAGGAAAATACCTCTTCTTAAACTTGTGCATCCTCGGTTCTTTGAGAGTGAACCGCATCTGTTTGCATATTTTTTGGGGGACCTGAATAGGACCTGAAATTAATTTTTTAGTATTTTGAGAAAAACTAGGAATAAAGGATATCTCATCCCACCAGGCAGCTACTGATTTTTCTGCTGCTGGCTAAATTGTGCCTTGTAGATGAAACTGTTTGTTGTAACAGACTGAAATACTAAGAGGTTTATATAGTTAGCAGGGAAGCTTGAACCCACTCACAAATAATTTAAAAAAAAAAAAGTCTTCTTTTATACTAGTAGTTTCAGTAAATTTTGTATAATCCTTAAGAGCTTATAATTTAATACATTTTATCAATGTACAGGTTTTTAGTTCTCATGACAATGCAGTGGATTTTGATAAGCTTTTAAAATTATTTTGTAATAATTTGATTCCAAGTATGTTAGAAAGTATACCTCCAAACTGTTTTAGGATGAAATCTTTTGTTGTTTCTAATAAAATATATTATTAAACTAGCAGAAGGCAAATTGAATAGTTAACATTACTTTCTTTATAATGCGTAGTTCCCTATTCCCTAAGAAATCAATGACATATTCTGTCTGAATTTCAAAGTGCAGTTGTTCCCTCCTGGCAGTATCAGTATGGTTAATACTATTTTAACAAGCCACGTTCTAGCTGCAGAAATTTCTGTCTGTCTTAGTCTTCCCTTGACCTGTGACTGATGTTGAGGAAGTAAATTAACTTTTGACTCAACTAGACAGACTGTAGGCAGCTCCAGAATGTGTGTGGGCAAACAGTTCTTGCAGCTGCTTTTTCATGGAACACTGTTTCATAAACAGCTTATATTCATTATTTTTTAAAAATCAGATTTGATGTGTTTTACACATAAAAAATTTGAAGGCCTGTCTTGTAGGAACGTGTGCACTGTATGTAAATAATTGTCACGATGTTGCAATTTGCTATGAGTATAATGAAGTAATGTTTTACTAATTGTTAGTGATGTCATTTGTATTAAAGTCCAAATCAAAATTTTGGTGCAGAGGATATCTGTTTATTTTTTCATCTTCTCTACACATTTCTATATTTAGTTTTAAGTAGAAAATTTTATGGATATTGCATCTGATGTCAATAACGTTCAGAAGTACTATCTTTCATTATAAAATTAGAGGATATTTTGTGGCTATTTTATGGCTTACTGCTTTCAGTAGAACCACTACATTTTAAAGGAAGGAAAAAAAATGCAGAGCTCTTCACGCAGTAGCTTTGACTGTTCTGTCATGTATTCAAGGAGCGTTTGTATGTGCTTCGTAAGTTATCTGAAGGGAAAATCTGCAGCAGTAATGTTTTGTCGTATGTCAGTGTTGATTGTGCCTACCAGAGAAAGAGACAAATAATCTGAATGTTGTTGTCTGAACTGGAATTCAAGAATAAGGTTTGCATTTGAAGCAGCAGTTTTGCCTAAGGGTTTATTCCACTTTAGAAAAGAGTGAGCAATATCAAGACTAGCAGTCTCCTTTCAGAGAGATAATAGCTGCTCAGATAGTAAGAATGTGAAAAGAGACTCAGTGTATGAGTACAAGAGGACGCACAAATAGGGTACCTGATGAGGTTATTTTTATTCTAAAAGGTGAGTTCTCTGAAAATGCTTGTAAGGTGTGTTTACATTAATAAACAGATAAACAGAAATAAAATGAAGTCGGATAGTTACGAAACAACGAGGCACTCAAGCCTTGTTCTGAAGGAGACTTCATTTAAGTACCTTGACACTTTCCTTATGTTACTCTTATAACACACAATACTTTATCCGTCATAAATTTAAAAACTTGTTGTCCCAAGGCTGCAGATGCTGCTACAGTACTTTCTAGAAGAAAGGACTTTTCTTTTTTTCTAACTTAGTGCCATGCAATTGTTACTTGCACTTGCACGTAGAGTAGTAGTTTTGATGTGATAATTTTTGTAAAACTTCTGTTGGAGACACTTCCATAGGTTGCTTACATTGTAGCTAACCATTTGTTTTAAACTAAAGACAGATGTGTATTGTAGAAGCTAATTAATCACACGGGTAACCACAACAAAAAAACCTGTGTGGTTAGTATCTTCTAAAAAGAGGTAAGATTTAAAATTGGTCATTGTTGAGAGACTACATAAAAATTAAGTCTTGTGGTTTGGTTACAAGGTAATGAGGCTGAAAAACAAGTACATATATATTGCATACATTAGAAGAAAATTAATTTCATAGAAATTGGTGACTAGCAAAGTGTTAGGGAGCAGCAAGGCCTGGCTGCTTTTGAAGGTAAGGCAAGCTGGAAGCTGAAGGTGATCCCAGTAATGACATTGCCCTCACTGGCCAGGGAACAGTCCCACAGTATCTGTACTTGAGGAGACTGGGGTGCTGGTAATAGAGTCCATTAACAGTCCCAGACACAGAGAAGTCATAAGCCATCCAGGGAGTCCATTGAGGAGCAGAAGGATCCAGAGAGAGGTTTGGAGACAAGCTGCGACGTGTGTCTGAAGTCCGTCCAGGCAGTTGTGTCTGAAGAGGGCTGTAGTCATACTGCAGCTTGGGTGAGGGGTCTGGCTAGGCTTGGCGCCAGAGCCAGGTCTGGAGGTAGGTTCCCGTAATGATACTGCTCAGGCAGGGGCTGGAGGCCCAGAGCTGACCTTAAGTGGAGCTTCAGGGCCACAGGCAGGGGCTGCTGGTGGGTGGAGGCACTGGGTGAGGCTGGTCACAGCCATTAAGACCGGTTAGTGCTTTTAGGGCCCTGATGCATGCTCTGATCAGTTTGTCTTCAGACGGTTAGTAGCAGAGCACAAGCTGACCTGAAAACTCCAATTATATTCTTGCATGTAAGATGGCACCATTGGTGTATCTTCTTTGCATGTAACTGAATAGGCAAAGATTTATTGAAATATCATGGGGGTTAATCGACTCAGAGATGTGTGAACAGGAAGTTAGAAATCTGTCAACAAAGGAATGATGTGGACAGGCTGAAGAATTCACAAATAGGTTGCGGTGTGATACAGCAGAGAGTAGCTAAGGTACCTGATAGCTCTAGAATGGCAACATTTCAAAGAGGTGTTAAGGACAAAAGCTTGATGTCAGAGAGGATATTGACGAGTAAAGTGACTGAGACAAGGCTCAATTTACAAAGCAAGGGTGAAATCAATTCATACACAATAATATTAGCTAGATTATCCCATTCTTGTGTAGAATGAGAGCATACAGATCTGAAAAGTGACCTGCTTCTGTGCATTGCATTCCATTCGTGAGAGGCATTTGGCTGTCTGTAAGTGGCTTTTACAGAGTACTGCAAACATAAATGAATAGATAGCTCTTAAATACATTTTTTTCATAGCTGCACAACAACCGAGTCTTACTAGCCAAATTGCTTCATTGACTTTCACGAACCATTATAAACCAAGATGTAGTTTCCCTGTTACACTTTAAAGGATTATTTTTTGTACTACAGTTTAGTTTAGTAGTTTACAGTTCAAATGTTTGAGGGCATTAAATAAGAAAGAATTTGTCTTTGTTTATATGACGTATTTTACAGACCCTGCTATTACCTTAGATTATTGGAATAAATATTACTCAAGTCTCTAATTGCACTCAAATAGAAAGGCTAAATCCAAGAGGAAAGGATAGGGATGCAATACAACACCATACTATGCCACAAACCATTTTGCAAACACAGAAGCATCTTTACTCATTTTTTTGTTTAATTTTACATGATCCAAAGGCTCTTGTTCAAAATGCATAAACTTCCCTAAAACAGAGGTGGGTTGCGGAACGTTAGTTTCATTCCTCACAGTTTTGGAATTAAACCCTTTGACTTTTGTTGTTCTTGCTATAAAGAGAGCATAGTTTTTAGTTATTGTCTAGTTCTATGAATGCATGAATGTGCATGTGTGGGGAGAAGTTTGACATTTAGAAAGCACAAACAGAGCAAATATGTCACCTGTGTTATTTTTACTTTACTCCCTACATAACTTTTCCTTTTTCCTTTTTATTAGACTTTCTAACCAGATACTGTGATATTCAGTTGATAGTTGATAAAGACTATGCAACGTTTCTAGGATTCTTTGCCTTTTGGCTTAGTTGTCTACAGGAGGTTTCCACTGGTCTGTGGCAAGCCTGCTGTTCTTGAATTGTGATTTGAGGTTAGTTTCTAAGATTAGGTCTTGTGGTTTGCAAAGTAGTAATGTAATTGCTGGTCAGCAACTGTACAGGTGGCAGTGGTTCAGAGCTCCTGTCACCTGCCAGTGGTTGGACGTTTTATAAATTATGTGGACTATTGCTGTAAAATTAGTGTCCCAGATCTCCTTTCATCATAAATTTTATAATTTCTACTAAAAATATTTAAATAATTTTGGGTCCTTTTATTCTTAATGTGTTAAGCCCCTCTCTCAGAAGTGTTTCTGGTCTATTTGCTGTAGTCTTGGAGAGGCCACTGGCATACTTCGAGCTACGTGCATATGGGGGTCTAGAAATACTGGCATGACTTTGTTTAGAAGTTTAGTTGCAAATGATGACAAGTTTATTTCCAGGCAGATCAAGAAACAGTGTGATATCAGCCTAGGATTTGCAGAGAACTGTTCCAGGATGTACAGCCCTCACTTAGTGTGCTGACTGGAACCCAAGCTAGCTCTGGATTTTTGTCTGAACTATTCCTCAGCTGTTTTCACTGTGTGTATCTGCTTCTGTCATGTATGCACCTCCCTAATTAACGCTCCTGCAAAGTGTAGACCTCAGAAGCATGGTGGAGATACCTGTGTAGCTTGCTGGAGTAGGCTGAGCGTGCCTGTGCTTACTGCCTGGCTGCTGAAGAGCCCCCTGAAGGGTTGTGCTGAGCTTTGTTGTGTGCCTGGTGGTGTCAGCTCAATTAGCATCTCAAATGGGCCCTGTTTGAGTCAGGGACAGTGCAGGCTTGGCGCTAGGTCAGTTAACCTTCCTCATTCCTTGTTGACCCTGAGAAAGCTGTTTAAATGTGGGAAGCTGATGGTGGCTGACTCAAGCCATCTCTTGGAAGAGCTGACTTTTGTCTTGGGACTTAACAGGAGTGCCAGGAGTGGCTACAGCACTTTGATCCTACAGCAGTTCTGGAAGGTCTGTGGCTGTGCTCACACAGTGCTGTCGTTCAGCTGATATCTTGGTTGTCTGTAGATACATGGATAGCATTTTCCTGTCTGTGGGATAATTGAAGTAGCACCTAAGAAAACATAAAATTTGATTGTTTTCTACTTAATGAAGTATTTACTACTTGAAAATTTAACTCATTTAATATTTCTAAAGGCAGGTGAACTTAACATTTAGCTTTGAAGATGCACACTAAGTTACAAGCCACAAGTCAAACACTTAAAAGTTATTTTCATGTTTATTCAATACATTTACATGACCACTGCTTCTTTTCATTATGCAGATTTGCCTAACAGAAAAGCAGAGTTAGTTCCTGTCTGGTTTCCCAAACACACATCTGGAAAA
>VXBJ01002012.1:124091-146345 GCA_013400055.1 Nycticryphes semicollaris | reverse complement strand
AATGATTTAATGCACGTATGTCTTGGGTGACTCAACTAACGCAAGTAGCTGCTACATTTAGCAAGTAATGACCAGGTTGTGCCATGGGGCCTATATTAATTAAGTGATAGGCTGTTGACCAGCAAAACACCTTTCTCTCCTGTTGTGTGTGTCCCCCAAGTGTCTAGCCACTAAACTATGGTCTGTTTATACCACTGCAGATACTATAATTCTGTAGGCAGATGCCAGTAACACCTGCTTCAGTTCAGGTTGAATTTAGCTTTTCTTCTAATCCCCTTTTGCTTTTCAGCTGACTTTAGCCTCCCCAGACAAATTATTTTCTGGGTGGGATTTCACATGATCTCAGCCAAAACAACGGCTTTTAACCTTTCTAACAGTAACAACCATTTGTGCTAAATAAACCACCTACAAAAATGAGCCATGGTATTAAGGGCTTACCTGTATGTTAAGACATCCTAGAGTGAGTTTATTGTGGGAATTTAAAAAGGAATGGCTGTTTTGAACGAACCCATCTCGGCATGTGTTTTTATTTTGGGGTAGGGAAAGGAATTTTTCCTGTGTAGGCAAGGTCCAGGCAGGCAAAAAGCAAGTGCTGCGCTCAGAATTGACACTGCTAGGTCCAGGGTCCTGTAAACTGGTGTGTACCTGCCCCATGTTTTTAAGGAATTCTTACAAAAACTATCAGCGGACAGTCTGGTAATTTCAAATTAATGTTCAACACCGGGAAATGCCTACGACTTTCTTCTCCTCAGATTTAATTTCTGCAAGGATCAGTTCTTACAAGTTTTCCCATTTACTTTTGAATAATGTAATGGGATCAGTGGACTAGAGCCCGTTACGGTCTAGGGACTAGAGAGCCCTTTTCCTCTGAACTCATAGGAAGTCTTTGCTGTATTTCTCTCATAATACAGTCTCATTTGCTTTTTTTGTTGCATATTTCTTGGATATAGTTTCTTTTCAGTGAAAATTACCCAGATGTAGATAGAAAGCAAATGGACCCACGACATTATTATTTTTTTTTTTTAAATTGGTAGGTTTCAATACAGGAATGCCTATGGGTAGTTCTTGTGTACATCTTTCAATATAAAGCTGTAAACAGAGAAACATGGGAAGTGCATGGTTTCTGTTGTGCAAGATCCCACAAGAGAACCAAAATGTGGCCATCCCAGTGTGCAGCAGTGCAGGCAGGCACAGGAACTCCTGCCACACTGCTGTTGGTGACACTGTCAGGACATCGTGCTGATGCTGGCCGTCCTGAACTCCCCGTTGCTACAGGCTATCACTCACTTAAACACCTGAGTAGCACGTTTATGGAAGGAAACCAAAAAGCTGTAGTTAGATGAAGGATGATCCCGCATGATGACAGAACAAATCATTTCTGCTCAGTCCTCATTTCCAAGCTGCCTCTGTCCTGGAAGGCTGTCGCCAAACTTGCAGTATTGTCCCTCAGCACCAGTCCCTCACTACTCTGCAGTCTTAACCTTCTTTGTTCCCACTTAGTATTGTTGAGAAGACTTTTATCCCCAGTTGTGGAAGAGAAGAAAGATAAGGAAAAATTGTTACAATATTGTCATGTATTTGGGTCCTGTGATTCACCACTGATCACATTATGGAGTAATTCTTGGTTCATAATTCTCCTTTCCGCCCTTGTATGAGAAATCTTTAAATGTTATCAAGAGAGCCCATCTTAGTGGCTTGTGAAAGTGTGATTTCTGCCTTTATCCTGTTTTGGTTTTTTGTTTGGGTTTTGTTTGGCTTGGTTTTTTTTTTTTTTTATTGGGGAATATATTGGATACATAGTGAACTCCATTTTTTCCATTTGTACATCAGATAAAATTACATTGTTGTCTTTGCTGGAAGCTAGATTTCCTCCTTCCCCCTCCGCCAGTCGCAGGCTTTGTCCTTTATTGTAGAGAGTTTAGTGTACCTTTGGTTGCTTTTTCTCTTCATTTACCCTTCTAGCTTCAAAGAGAGAATACTGGAGAGGCAGCTCCTTCAATAGTTTGTTGCAATTTGGTCTTGTCTTCCCAGTTGTCTCCTAGGCTTATGTGCAGTGTTGTCTCAGGGAAGCATTATCTAATCGTTGCGCTGCTACAACTTACTTCTCTGAAAGTTTCATAGATTAATTTTTAGAATGTTACTTCTTTTTCATCCTCCGTTGTTGTTCGCAAATCAAGCTTTTATAGTAACAAATAAGGCAGTTTGGTTTTTTTAAATGAAATTTTAATCTGTTTCAAAAGCGCTCTTTGCTGCTTGCTTCCTTTCAGAAACGCAGCTGGGGAATAGCCGATAATCTAACCACTGTGCCCGGAGTTAGCTGGCAGCTTGCATTGCTGTGCTTTGTTTTCCAGGGTGGCTTGAGATGTGCGTGCTGTACTGGAATAATTCCTGGAGGTCATGTGACCTCAGACGAAGCTGAACTCTTGAGATTTTCTTTTTTTTTGCGTACTTTTCAGTTTCTGGTTAGTGCTGTCTCTGCTCACTTTGACATTCTGCTCTTTTCTGTATAAGATTATTCTTCCCCAGCTGCTCTACAGACAGCCGGTCTCCTTGAAATGTTCAAAATTACCTTAAGCCTCCAGATCTTCCAAAAAGAGAGTGACTAGACAGCTTTAAAAATTAATTAATCCATCTAATAAAAAACTTAAAAAATTCATTTCTGCAATGAGTTGGGAGGTGAGTTTAACAAACTGAAAAAGTAAAAAAATACTTGATCAGAAAGTAGGGGTTAATCCCAGAAATAATTAAAAAATAAAGGGATTTTTAATGGCTTGTGAGATGGCGTACTGCAAACAGTTGTGTAGTATAGCACTCGACTAGCATTTGAGATACAAATACAACTGTTTTATATCTCAAATGTGCCTAAAATTTGTCGTCTGATTTCTTACAGCGCTGATCCTTTATCCAACATGGTTCTTACTTTCTCTACTAAAGAAGATGCCATTGCCTTTGCTGAAAAAAATGGTATGTATTGTGCATATTGGGTATAACAGTTTCAGCTTTCTGTAGACAGTCTTAGTCTTGAGGTATTAACAATGGAAAAATTGCAGGATAAAGTACCTTCTCTCTATTCCACAAAACTGGAAGACCATTACTGTTCTACTAAAGAAGACTGAAAACGTGGCGGGGAGAAATATTTGCAAGGGTGGTGAAGACTTTGAATCAAGGTCTTCCACATTCTGGAAAAGTGTTCCAGCAATGTTTTCGCAAGTACCTGTTTTGAATGAGAACTGAGCCCTGCTCAGGTCTTGGAGGAAAATTAATATTAATACTTTAAAGAGTATTGAAGTACCCCAGGTTGGGGTTCCTAGCTACATGGCAGTGGGATTTTTGCCTGAAGTATTGATGTGAGCATCTGAATTGTAGTTAAGGAAAGACTATCAGAGCCCTTGTGAATATTTGATAATCAGAAAAACTAAAATTAAGTGACTACCAAGTAAGTATGTTGGCCTGAAGTTTTGGCCATGTTGCAGAATGGATTTATCACAGAATATCTGAAGTTAAAAAGGATCAATAAGGATCATCGAGTCCATCTTCCTGCTCTTTGCAGGACTGCCTAAAACTAAACCACATGACTAAGAGCTTTGTCCAGATGTTCCTTGAACTCTGGCAGGCTTTGACCACTTCCCTGAGGAGCCTGGTCCAGGGATCAGCCACCCCTTCAATGAAGAACTTTTTAACTTTTTCCCAGCATCAACCTAAACGCGCCCTGATGCAGCTTTATTCCATTTCCTTGTGTCCTATCACTGGTCGTCAGAGAAAGGACATCAGCACCTCCCACTCCACTACCCTCCTTGAGGAGGTTGTTGGCTGAGGAGGTTGTACTTTACTCTTCCAAGTACAGTACTGAAGTCTAAACACTTAACTTGATGATTTTTTTTTGTGTTTGAGAAGAAAGAAAAGCCAGTATCATTACTTAATATTTTAATGTTAATGATACATCAGAAGGACTGTATCTGTAAACTTACTCAGCTATTTAGGCTTGTATTTTATCACAGAATTATAGTACTGCAAACGGTATCCATAATCTCAACCTTTTGAATATTCAGCAGTCCTTTTATGTGTTGGTATAAATTTTTAGCTGCATTGCTTGTGGTTTTTAAAATCAATTTTATTTTCCTAAAAGAGCTAGGCTTAATGCTTATAGCTCATGGCTGTGAGGAAAATTAATTTCACCGAGTTAAACGCAGGAATAATGCACAGGGAGTATAAGCTGCTTCAGATGTCTTCCCTGTAGTCTACAGCTTTCAACTATATTTAGTCTGGGGTAAATGTATCATGAAGTTTCTTGGTCAGACCAAAATGTGCAAAGTTGTTACATGACTTACGTTGTACACCCAAAAAACAGGGTAAGTTCAATAATTTATACAACACAATTGGTAAGCTAAACCATGCAATATGCAATTTATTTGCACTTTTTAAGTTAGTATATAATTCCTCTGTTCCACTTCAAATTGATCTTTTTTTAACTTAATAGTCCTTGTTTTATTGAAAAATACATTGTATTACTAAGAAATTAATAGGACCATAATATTTGCATTGGATATGCCAATTACTGTGCAATTTTGGTAGTATTTTTTAATATTTTATGGAAGAGTATGGAATTTGGCAGAATCTGATCTTGCTTTCCTTGTGCTTCTGTATTGTTCATGCTATTTCTATTTCTTGGGAAATTCAGCCTTTAAGAGGAAAAAGGTGACTCCCAGCCTATATATCACCATATTAATGAGCTATTTATGTCACCTCTTTGGAGATGATATATTTTATTTTTTCAAAGTGCAGATTCAAGGAAAGGCTTTAATTTATTCAGGGTAGAAAGTTTATGCCTTTACTGAATTAATAATGAATCTCCAGTGTGTGGGAAAACTACAATGAAATTCTATGAAGTAAACTAAGGCCGTGATTTGGTTTTAATATTGTTAGTTCAATATGCACTTTCCTTGCACACTTAATTTTACCATAATTGAGAAGTACCAGACGTTCCTGCAGATGCTGGCTTGCCTAAATTAGTACTCCATTTTTAAGGTGCCTTAGCTTTATGTGTATGATATGTGCATACTGTTTGCTGTATGTAGCTGATAAAATACAAATTTTAAAATCTTTAATTCTGCTGTTAGAAAGAAAATGGAAACTGAGACACACATTTACAATGGAAATTTGGTTCTAAACTAACCTATTACTGAAACACGTCAAACTCTAGGAACACAAATATTTACCTCTCTGTCTTTCCCATACAAAATGCTTTCCATTACAAAAGTCCTTAAGAACCTCAAGTTTACTTTCTGCAAATCCTAGGCATTACAGGTATTTTGATATTATTGGGAAACCCGAGAGTTCTTTCTCACCTAAGAGCTTCAGGAACCTGAGGCAAGCTGTTTTTCCTCCTGCCCCACCTGATGTGTTTTTGACTGTAGGAATAACGGCACTGGACAGAGTAGCGGTAGACACCTCTGTCCACAGTACAGGAGCTGAGGATGGTCTGCAGTTGAGGCAAGAAGGAAACACTTGTAGCTGGATGAAACCAAATGTGTAGCTTGTTGACCTAAATTATTTTTGTCCTGTCCGACGTGACTGAGGCAGTTGTTTAAAACCATGCAGCTCCAGTCACAAGGATGGAGTGTTTTTCTCCTTCACTATAACCTGTAGTTAGGTGGTGAGGGTATTCTTCCACAGGTGATGAAATCCTTGCTTTCCACGTGGCTCATACGGCAGAACTCTGGGCAACATCAGCTTCCCACACCATTGTGGTATTTTTGTAAAAGTGACCTCTGCTCTCTGTCACGAGCGACTGAAGGTGCCTGACTCAAGGAGACTGTTCCAGAGGGTGAAACGTTATCACATATGGTGGCCTCTTGCAGTCCAAAGTTAGATACAACTTTGTGGATTTTGGATAGCTATGGCAGCCCAAATCGTTGTGCTGGCAGTTGCGAATCGCTCTTGGAGACACTCGGCTCCTCTTTATCTGGTGTATAAAAAGATGAAGCAATAACTTGGGGCTGTAGATTCCATTCCAGCAGCCAAGTGCCTTGCAGTTAGGTGTTTTAATGCTGAATGTTGCAATACCAAAGGCTGGCTCTGGATCTAATTCTGCCTGTTTACTCTAGCTTATATTTTTTAATCAGGACAGGAGGCAAAAGGCAGTGCTCTCACAAATGGAAAGCATATTTCTTACGGAGAATAGTTAACTTGGAAATCTACATTGGCTCAGCCTAATAAGCATGAAAAAAATATTGGTGTGTCATTTGTCATTCCAAAAATTGAGGCACAGTGACATGACAACTTGTGTATCTTATAAAACATGTTGTGATGTGTAGATGTACCTTCAGTGTTTTCTGTGCACATCTTAAGTGTAAGCATTCAGATGTATGTTACATTTTTTAGAACTTACCAAGATTTTGTTTTAAAACTAAGGAAGAAAAAGGTTCATCTTATTAGTATCCATTAAAACTGGATACTTAACTGCTTCTAGCTTCAAGTTGAGTATCTCAGCTTTGAGTGAAATGTTGCAGCTGAAGACACCAAACTTTGGAATACTGAGTGCTGCCCTGGCAACTTTCCAGGCACCTGGAGGCTGCAGCCAATTTGCATTTTGATTTACATAAACACTAATGTCTCCACCTCCTCTTTTCTGACATTTTTTAGCATTTTTCTTGCTTAACTATCACCTAATTTACTTGTCTTCTATCACTTCATACCCTTTTCTTTTACTCCTAATTTTTTATGTTCTTATAAAAATGTTAAGTATTAAACTCCCTTCTAATGCTGAAGTTTTGTCTTTGCTCTTCCTTTCTTTGATCCTCCCACCTTTCGTTTTTCTCTCGCTTTCCAAGGTCTCCTTTCTCTCTCAACCTTTGGGCTTGATCTTTCATACGCTGGTTTTTTTCCACATTTCCTGATCTCTGTTTTTATTTCCCGTTCCAGCATACACAGAGCCTTAGTGCTTCTGTGATGCTATGGAGCTGTGGAGCCAGGAACTTCCCAGACAGTCAGTGTTCCCTGTTGAGCTTTTCAGAGGGCTGTCAATTTTTTTTCAGGAGTAAATAAAATAAAAAAAAATTTAAAGAAAAGGTATGTATTGTGGTGAAATCTTACCAAGTGAGAGAACAGGCGTATGTCACATCTGTGGCATTTCAGTATTCTCTGCTGCCAAGTACAAAGGAATAAACTGATGCTGATGTGGAGGAAAAGATATTAAAGTTAAAAGGTTTAAGTATTCTGTATTGTATGCTGAGAATATTTAGAATTCTCTTTGTCTCTTGTCTCCCCCACCATTTCCCCTGTAACCTCCAGGCTGGAGCTATGATGTTGAAGAGAAGAAGATGCCAAAACCTAAATCCAAGTCTTATGGTGCAAACTTTTCTTGGAACAAAAGAACAAGGGTGTCTACAAAATAGGTTGGCATTGGCTGTCTGACTGTGAATAAAGTCAGCTGTGCTATATTTATAGTCCATGTCTAATACACCTCTTAATCTCCTAATAAATTTGACCTTTAAACTACAGATGCATCTTGTGATGTCTATTTAAAATGTTTTTGATGTCTCCAATTGAACCTGTTACAAACTTCCCTATAAATAGAGGAGATTTGGAGTGTTCATACTTCTAAAAAATTGCTGTACTAGGAATCTATCAAAAGGAATGTTTGAAATAAGCGGCAATGTTAAAGATTATGGTTTATCTTTGATGGTAATTTTATATTCACTGTCTTGTTTAAACTTACCAGCCTTGCATATACAGATTCTCTCAATAGAAGCTGGTGGTTCTTTTCTTTCTATACAAGAGAAGTTTGTCAATTGAAGAGCAAATTATGATATATAAAATGTAACATTTGAGTACAACTTTGACTGTTCTCTGTAAATGTATAGTATATATAGACATTATTATATCTTTCTGCCAAATAAATATTGTCATTATTCCAGAAGCATTCATGACTGCAATAGAAAGCACTGGTTTTTCTGTTGGATATGGGGAAGTTTTAGTCGAAAAGATGGAGATGGCAATTTTTTCTGTGTGATATTCTTCAAAAGTGGAACTAAACCAGTTAAATATGCACAAATTAAGTCAGAAGAGTGTTGGGTGCCTCACACAGCATCAACATATACTAATTATATAATTATAGTTCTCTTTTTTATTGCTAGTTATGTGTTTATCTGCATTGAGGTTTCCTGTTGCCTAACAAGAGATGTGGTGATAGCATCTCAGCCTTAACATTGAATATATAATATAAACTCAATTTGTCTTACATTAAATCATTAATTTTAATAATGCACAATATTATGTTTGGAATCTTTGGTTAAATATCTATGGGTTTTGATTTATTCACTTTAACTTTTCCTTAATGAATTGAGATAACAATACATGATCAGTGGAATCTATTACAAATTTTTCATATGCATCTGAGAGTTTTATCCCAGCTGA
The DNA here is from genome assembly GCA_013400055.1 of Nycticryphes semicollaris. NCBI lineage: Eukaryota > Metazoa > Chordata > Aves > Charadriiformes > Rostratulidae > Nycticryphes > Nycticryphes semicollaris. Next base: position 137,930 of record VXBJ01002012.1, on the reverse strand, counting down.
CACAAAGAAAACAGTTGAGACAGCTCTCTTCAAATAGATCTAAAGAATGGTGTGTTACACACTGAATTCCAGCTAAAAGAAGGCATAAAACTACTTTGTGTTGCCCATAGTTGATTATATTATTGTTTCAGTTTTAACCAGCTGCCCTGTATGCTGGCTAACATTTGTTTAAAGCATTGGTTTTGACCCAGTTCCAGTGTAATCAACCAGTTGGCTGATGTCGCTCTTTTCCTGTCACAGACAAGAACTGTTACTCCAGTTCCTCTTCCTATTGAATCTTGAATGCTGCATTGTGCAATGGAGCCTAAAGTCCTCCCGGAACGCTAAAGTACACCAAACAGGAATCTTGCAGTCCAGAATCTACTGCGTCTCTTTGTATTTTGGCTAAGCTTAATATGCTGATTTTACTAAGGAGACCGTAATAAGAAAAGCCATTTATTTGCTGAGCGTTTTTGTCTTCTCTTTTACAAGTGAAGAGCAGCGAGATCTTAATTTAATTGTCTTCAAGCTTTGTAAGATTTGCTTGGGTATCTAATGCAGCAGATTTACAGATTGGTTTTTGAAATTTTGTAGTCCAGGGAAATGACTGATAAATGTTAGGTACCCAACATTATCTTTGGACACCTAATAAATGAATCTGTTTTATATTAATGTATACTTCTTGTAATTAGAATTTGTTTCATATAGAGCACAGTTTCTTCTGCTAAGGTATTGGAAATAATTGAAGGAGAATGTAATTCCCACTTCCTTCCTGAGGAAGAAAGNCACTTGGGTCCCAACCTTCTCTTCCTCTGATCACTTTCATAGGACTTGGATATTTTTTCTCCTGCTGGATAGCTTCGTAAAAATGAGCATGTTGACAATGGAAGAAAGTTGATTACCGTCACTGAAGTCTTCAAATCCTAGAAGTGAAACTTAAGTGAAAGAGTTTGCAGACGACCAGTGGAATGTATTTTAGAGATTAAACAATCTGCTAGATACCAAACTTCATTGCCCTTTTATTAATTTATAAGAATACTGCAGCATTAGGCTGGAACTGAAATTGTACAAGATGATCTGACCGTCTTTAGTTAAGTACCTGCAACAGTGAATGTTTCATTGGTGAACTCCAGCTTCTGTCTGCTCTGCAGTGTGTTATGGCAGGTAACATTGCTCCCAAATCTAGAATATGTCCAAACAAAAGGCACAACAGCTGAACTACCATAATTAGTTGGTTTAGTGTCCTCAACCACTGATTTGAAAATGTAAATCCAAAGATATTTCAAGGACTTGAGGCCAATACAGATAACACATGAGATTAGAGATTTATCTCAGTGATAGGTGTAGCTGTGCTACATCCAGCTGTTCAAAGCTATTCATGGCAAGTAATACTTCAAACCTCTGGAGGTACCAACATCATTAATAGGGAAAGAAAAAGTTTAAAGCTCCCAGACAAACGGAACGTGTTCTTTACCCAGTGGGATTTGCATGTACCTGAGCTGTCCTTCCACCTTACATGGCAATAACATCCCAAAGAGTACCGAAGAGTTAACATAAAATGTCACGCTAGCGTTGCGGAGGAGCCTTACACAGATGTTACACTTGGAATCTTTTACCGAGTTTTGTAGGTTTTGGAGGTTTTCTCTGCAGTTTTGTAGCTTCCATTATTGTGGAAAGTCTTTACAGGACTTGTGTAGATAGATTGTGTGAAGTTCTGGAGGCAGAACTCTGCTACTGGACAAAGTCCTTTCTCAGTTCTAGCAAATTAATCCATACTATCACCAGTTTTCTGAAAAAGGCTTATTATCTGTCATTGCTGTCTCAGCCAACTACATGTCACAATGAGATTTGGGTTACTGCTGTGAAATCTCTGTGAAAGTTCCTTGTTTTAAGAAAGAACCAACATCATAATCTTTTTCCTCTCATACTACTTTTACTCTGATCAGCACTACGAGTATGTGGTACATGCCTTTTTAAAATTTTTTTAAAGTTTTTTGACTACATGAAAGCATTCACACATGAGTTTCGAAAGGTTGGCTGCTCTAGTACTGTAATTTCTGTTTAAATTCAGGAATGTTTTGCTGAAATTTTAACTTTACTAATAAACCTCCTCTGTTTTTATTTATTTTTATTTTTATTTTGCTCACTGCAAAATGTGGGGTGCATACCTGCAAATACTTTGATATATTTTGCATCGTTCTGTTGTGATAAAATGACATTTGCAGGATGCCAAGTTATTTTGAAGATTGGCAGAATTCTTAATTCCAGCGAACACTTTTTTTATTATAACAAGGGCCTCGCAACTCTCAAAATCGTGATGTTGTAATGGAACCTAAAGACTGTCAGGAAAGTAAAAGCACAGTTTCAGATTGCTAGCAGTGTATTCCTCAACTGCAGTTTGATGGATGATTTGAAACAAATCAGACTATTAAGTGATACTATGAAATGGAAAATTTAATTACCCTTGCCTGCAGAGTTGTGTCATGTGGTAGAAGTGGAGAAGCTAATTTGGACTAATTTTAGCTTTTGCCTGTAGTTTCTCACCAGGAACTTGTGTCATTTGGTTTTGCCAGAGGTATCATTATCTGAACTGGTGTTTGGTTACTGGGCGTGCCAACATTTGTTATTACTCCAAAAGGGAAAAAAGTGTAAACCTGAAATAACCTAAAAAAATAAGTTTAGGCAGTTGTATATTAAGATATGGCATGTCTCATAAGGCAGCTTGCTTTGATAAATCCTCCTTATTCATACATTCTGCAAGGGATTTCTTTTTAATTGATACTTGATTGCTGGAGTATGTCCCCAGCATCATGAGATTGCTGAGATAAATGTGCCTACAGCAACTTACTAGAACAAAAAGGGCAAATTATTTTGAAATGGTATTATAATGTGGATTTTGGTTGGATTTAAAATATTGGTTATTCACATCCGCATCCTTCATGAGGGAAGGTAGAAGGGTCCCTGTCTTGAAACCATCCTGCACAGAAAATGTGAATGAAAACTTTTTTGGACAAGTTGATGAGACTAAGTACAAAGACAGGTAGTAGTTTTATGAAAGTCTTGAAGGAATTCAGATTTGAAACTGTGTAACTATGATCTGTGGCTCTCTACCTGAATAAAAGGTGAAAAACTGGGGGTTTTGGGGTTGGTTTTTTTTTTTTTTTTGAGGGGGAGATCTCCCCCAGAAAGGTCTCTATAAATCNCCAGAAAGGTCTCTATAAATCATGCTGTAAACAGATAAGCATTAAGCATCAGTTTGGTTATTTTGGACGTGATTCACTTTCAGGTTCTTCAGAGGAGTTGGTGACTATGGGGACAAGGTGAGTCCATTTGGATTTACAGAGGACTTTCAAAATGGTCTCTTACCAAGTTCCAGAGAGAGGCAACAGCTTACTTAAAGACCTAAGTATCTTTTGTTCGAGGAGCAAATGTGTAGGGTGGAATTAGATGTTCAGTCTACAGGAGAAAGAGATGAGCATGACTTTGGTAGTGGCCTCTAAAATCACAGGTGGTGCAGAGAATATCGTGTGATTATTCACTGTTTTTATGGAGAGGCAGATCCACAGACTCGTGAGGATGCAGCTTAAAAATAAACTACTATATTTTGACACGGCAGATTATGAAAGACGTTGTCAACTTTTTTGACTACCAAAACTAACTTTACGCTAGCTCAAATTCAACACAAGAAAGGCATGCAATAAAAGTTTAGCTTAAACGTAAAAAAATACCCTGTTTAGAAGGATCCCTGAGCTAAAGGCTGTGGCAGCTGGGAAAGGGTATCCTTGGAGTAGCACGATTCTTAGATTCTTTCTTTGGTAGTAACTGTTAGCTGCTGCCAAAGCTGGGTTTGTTCAGGTGGATATCCTGATATGGCACAGAACTGGCCAGTCTCAGTAGTATCTGCCGGCAGAATGACATTCAGCCACTGTGTCTGTCAGTGTTTTGTGATTAATTAAAGACATTCTTTAGAGTGAAGAAATGACCACAAACAACCTCCACTTCAAAGTTGATGTAGATCTACTACTGACTGTCAGAATCTTCAGTGACCATCAGATGTTTTTTCAAGTTGTCGTACTCAGATACCTACATATGGCTAAATTCCACAGATTCAAAATTATTGCCAAAGATTGCAGAAATTTTTAAATTAAGATTAAATATTTTCATATTATATGTACAGTTCACCCTCCTAAAACATCCTGGTGAAGCGGTGTGTTGACTTGATAAGTAAGTAGAATTATTCTTAAAAAGGTATTGATAAGTCAGGAGAAGTTAAAAAAACTCTTTATTCTGGTATTTTGCCTATAAATAATGGAAGATATTTTAATTTGGCTGTGTGAGTAGAGAAAATTAGAAAATTTTTAGCATGTCTATCAAGTAAAGATGTTGTCTTCTAGCATGGCTTGGTTGTCTGTTGCAGGAATAGGTACGCAAAGTTGTAGNTTTTTTTTTTTTTTTGAGGGGGAGATCTCCCCCAGAAAGGTCTCTATAAATCATGCTGTAAACAGATAAGCATTAAGCATCAGTTTGGTTATTTTGGACGTGATTCACTTTCAGGTTCTTCAGAGGAGTTGGTGACTATGGGGACAAGGTGAGTCCATTTGGATTTACAGAGGACTTTCAAAATGGTCTCTTACCAAGTTCCAGAGAGAGGCAACAGCTTACTTAAAGACCTAAGTATCTTTTGTTCGAGGAGCAAATGTGTAGGGTGGAATTAGATGTTCAGTCTACAGGAGAAAGAGATGAGCATGACTTTGGTAGTGGCCTCTAAAATCACAGGTGGTGCAGAGAATATCGTGTGATTATTCACTGTTTTTATGGAGAGGCAGATCCACAGACTCGTGAGGATGCAGCTTAAAAATAAACTACTATATTTTGACACGGCAGATTATGAAAGACGTTGTCAACTTTTTTGACTACCAAAACTAACTTTACGCTAGCTCAAATTCAACACAAGAAAGGCATGCAATAAAAGTTTAGCTTAAACGTAAAAAAATACCCTGTTTAGAAGGATCCCTGAGCTAAAGGCTGTGGCAGCTGGGAAAGGGTATCCTTGGAGTAGCACGATTCTTAGATTCTTTCTTTGGTAGTAACTGTTAGCTGCTGCCAAAGCTGGGTTTGTTCAGGTGGATATCCTGATATGGCACAGAACTGGCCAGTCTCAGTAGTATCTGCCGGCAGAATGACATTCAGCCACTGTGTCTGTCAGTGTTTTGTGATTAATTAAAGACATTCTTTAGAGTGAAGAAATGACCACAAACAACCTCCACTTCAAAGTTGATGTAGATCTACTACTGACTGTCAGAATCTTCAGTGACCATCAGATGTTTTTTCAAGTTGTCGTACTCAGATACCTACATATGGCTAAATTCCACAGATTCAAAATTATTGCCAAAGATTGCAGAAATTTTTAAATTAAGATTAAATATTTTCATATTATATGTACAGTTCACCCTCCTAAAACATCCTGGTGAAGCGGTGTGTTGACTTGATAAGTAAGTAGAATTATTCTTAAAAAGGTATTGATAAGTCAGGAGAAGTTAAAAAAACTCTTTATTCTGGTATTTTGCCTATAAATAATGGAAGATATTTTAATTTGGCTGTGTGAGTAGAGAAAATTAGAAAATTTTTAGCATGTCTATCAAGTAAAGATGTTGTCTTCTAGCATGGCTTGGTTGTCTGTTGCAGGAATAGGTACGCAAAGTTGTAGTCAGTCCACTGAGATGTTTTTCTAATCTAAAGCTTGTCATCTGTACCTTCTGCCTTGACCAGACAAGGGAGGCAAAATATCAAACTGAGAAATACCCTAAGTTGAAAAACCAGAATTTAAAACCATAACAGACCTTTTCTGACCAGTTCTTGTATTTTTCAATGTTTTGATTTACATATGATCCGCTGTTGTTGCCTAATAGATGATTTGCCAAAATTACAAAGTTGCTCAGAAATGGAATTTGCTTTTGCTTTCTTCCCTTTTCCCCCACCTGACCACTTTTACTGCCTCACTTAGGATGTCTGCACAGAGAAAATATTTTCAAGTGATAGACATTGCCAGGGAAATGCTGCAGTTTAAGTGCCCTTTATGTTGCAGACTGTCTCATTCATTAGTCTATTGCATGGGCCATTCAAGTTTTAGTTTTCTGATGGCGCATTTTTTCTCCCCCTTTGGCAAGGCAGATTTCCACTTTATTATTGGGGTACAGATAAACAAAGTTGCTTTACCAGCTAACATCCTGAAGCATAGCCTTCAAAAGTACAAAATACCCAATAACTAGAGCAGTCCTTAAGTCTTGTTTATAACAAATTAAGAAGTTTCACTGACACTGTAAAAGAAACTACTAAATATTTTACCCCTTAACTATATAAGCTTGCGTTAATTTCTGCTTTCACTGTTATTTCTGTCCATATTGTGGATATCCACATTTAAACTGTATTCCTTTAATAGTTGGTGAATTTTGATACATTTAGCTAGTGCAGGAATCTGAAGAGGTGAGATGCACTGAGCTTTAGAAATACCCTGCTATTTGTTGCTGGGGTGTGATGTTCATGGGCTAAACATTCATCTCTCAAGAGAGACTAAACAAGTTATTAGGGAAAAAAAATATCATTAAGGGTTATTAAACACGTGGAAGTACCTAAAGCACAAGTGGCTGGAGGCTGTGAGAATACTCAAAGGTACACACAATGCAGCATCCACCCTTGCAGAGCCAGACGGCTGTCTGTGTTCGCTCCCCATCAGAAACAGGACCTGGGCTAGACGGAGCCGCTATAACTGCCTTAATGTTCCTCTGACACACCTGTATAACTGTAAACACAGACTAGTTAAACTACTGCCATCTCTACTGTAAATGGTTCAATCATCAGTAGCACTTTTTTATGTCTGAGAGAGAATTAATTTGTGATCACTAAAATAACCACCGAACTGAGGGATGTTGAAGCTTGAATTTGTATCTCCATATCTGAATGTCCTTTCTTTGCACAGCTTATGATTGAATTACATTCCTGTTTCTGTTTTGTCCTATTATTTCAAGTTCTTCCAGAACTTGCACCCTTTAAAAGTAATGGTTGGAGCATCAACCTGTGCTACAAAGAACGGCTAAGAAATGCCTTTTTCACTTTTTTTTTTTCCTTTCCTCCATACTGGTAGTTATGTTTGGTATTGAAGTTCTGCCTGTGTCTCAAGATTCCATATGTTTTCTGAAGGAGTCATAGATACTACCGGTGAGTGCAATAGAGGAGTGGAGAGAGCTAGGTATACTCACTTCTCTTGGTGTGACCTCAAAAAAAGCATCCTCACTTCCCATCAGTGCCTACCTTCAGATTTCAGACTGATTAAGAACCACAGGAGAGAGAAATTGCAGAGCCTGTGTTTGAACTTATGTCTTTATCTTCCTGAAGAGAGCGAGGAGAAGACCATGGAAGACAACCTAGGAATCCCATTTCAGGAAGGGCTGATGGCTTACTACCTGAAATACTTAGAAGGAGTAAGCTGGGATCATTTTCAGTTCCTCCCCTGCCTGCTTTCTTTCTACTGGAAGGCAGGCTATAAGGAAAAGCAAGTAACAAACACAATTAGCACTTGTGCTGACTTTTACATGTTAGAACAGGGTAGAAAATAATCAGCACCTGGCTCCCCCACTCACCAATCACAGAACGCACCTTAGGAAACCGTCTCAGTACCAGGTTTCGCTTCTTGCCTCCTTTTCCCACAGTACATGATGGCTTATCTTCAAAGCATTCCCATTTCACTATCTTCAGACAATTCTGTTTTGCAGGTGGAAGACAGCTTTTTGTTTTTCCTCAACTTTGATCATTACCATATGGTCTTTCATACGTGCTCAGGGTCTTTTTCCAGGATCACGATTTGTTTTTCTCTTCCCTGACGATTTTTCTGACCAGGTCTCTATACAAAGAAAGACGGCTTAAGCACAAAGTGATGTGGTTCTTGGGAGTATTTTGGATTCCAGACAGAAATAGTTGTATGGTGCCAGGGACATAGATCCGTGGCCTGGCCTGGGGATGAATGTTATCAGGTATGAGGTCTTATCTCAGAGGAATGTTAACCTAAGACGCAAATATTCATAATGGAAAACAAATGGTGTCACAGAAACAAAAATCCAGTTCTTACTGGCGCCTGTTGGGCCTTTTATTCTTTTCCATAGGCATTGCCTTAAAGATTCGCAGTCAGTCTTTGAGTGATGTGGTTATGTGTGCCCCATCCTGGTGCTACGTTTTCTGGAGTTTTGAATTTCTTTTTTGGCCAGTAGGCTCACCAGCCCACATCTGTGCACTCAAATGACCCTCACCAGCTCCTGAGGGCATGAAATGGCAGAGTGAAATGTCTCATCTGTGATTAGAATTGCTAGTCATGTCTAGGTGCTTAACTCTTTTTATCTGTGGCATATAATTAATTTAGAACTGGGCTAGCTCTAAAAGGCTTTATTTTTAGGCTTCTTTTTGATTGGTTTTTTTACCTATTACAGTCCTGCTGTTTGAGTTGTCAGCAACATTAAAAAGTTCTCTGAATTTTGGCAGCTTGGAAATATTCTGTAAGAAATTAAGTAATGTTGGGAAATGTTGAGTTGTTGAAATCATTGTGATTTGTGAGACAATTCTGGCTTAAGTAAACATCAGTTGTGAAATGTTTTGCAGCCAGGTGTAATTTCAGCTCAAAACCCACTGAACTTGCATGAGAGCAGCCAATAGCAGAAAGTATAGTGTCTGGAAAGGCAAAGTCAAGGGACTGGCACCTGCTGCTGCTACATCCCAGGTGAGTTCCATAACTGTTAGGTTAAGGAATTCCTCTCCTTTTTGCTGACATAACTAATCCCCAGCTATCTGCACAAAATAGGAATGCTCCAAAGAAGTGACTGAAGCAAGGACTCTAGATACTGTTAAGGTACCCATCTTATTTGTGAATGACCAAGGGCCTAATCTCTGATTTGGAGCTAGAACTTCAGTCTGAATTTTACATCTCCTGGGTAGCTGCTGTGTCTGTTACATGCTGTAGTTTATTTCTCTGGTGCTCTCTTCTATTTTTCCTTGCAAGGCACTTCAAAAGCTCCAGGTTTTATTTCCAGGCAGGATCCTCAGGGATAATATTTTTCCACCCACTTCTAGTTAATTCAGAGTATCTTCTTTGCCAGATCCCAGGCAGAATATAGTGCCTTGCAAATCTCTGCCAAATTTTGGTGTACAATGAAAAAGAAATACAATTTCTAATGCCATCTTGCAGGCAGAACAGAATTTGCAAAGTTTGGATTTCAGAACACCAACAGGAATCAGTATAGCTCACTTATGTTTTAGAGAAATCCCAGGGCAGTAATAAGCCTGAATCTGAGAATACTTAGTCATGTGCCACTGGGTACTTCCATTTCTCTTGAAGCCAGGCTTTTGCCTTTGTTATATGCAAGAATTTGTGGCCTGGCATCCTGGTTCAGAGACTAAAACATTCTAGCATGTCTGGTGGAAGGATCCTGTTACACTATAGGCAAGGCTGTTCTCACAACCTTCACCTGCAGTGATGCTGATAAAAAAATTTGCAATCTTATGTTCATCCAAATAAGCTCTACTCCTGTTTCCCTGAGACCTGGGGAGTCTGATCAAGGATCAAGGTTTCTTTGTGCTTAACTTCGTGGCAATCCATCCAGCTTGTTGTAGCCCTAAAAAAAGTGCTGAATGCTTACTCTGCAGTTGTTGAGCCCTTCCTTTCTGTTATCATAGGTGAAATAAATGGAGACAGGTTTTGACTGACTGTTTCTTCAACTATCTTTATGTGAATATAGGACCTTTTATGAGAATTTTAATTCTGTTTCTTGAGAACCAATAGAAGTCCACCTTACCTTAATCTCCAAGCAAAATTTCTCCTTTAAATAGTTGTAGCTTTCCATGTCAATCAATTACTGTAAAAAAGGTCTTCATACTGTATCTGTTACAACACTTTTCAATAATTTGCATCTTACCAAAACACTCACAACCTGATTGAGGTGACTGGCTTTGTTGAAAAGGTGAAAGGACAAGTAATTTTGCAAGGAATGCTGCAGATTTTCTCCCAAAATGAATCCATATGGATTGCTAACTCAAATGCTCTACATTAACAGATAGCTAAATGGGAACCTTCTCCCCAGTCAGATAAAGATTTACTCCATAAAAGCTTTTGCAACTTCTATTGGAAATATTCCCATCTTTGGAGTATGCACTATGCCACCTGTTTAGGCATTTATGAAACACTGCTCCCTGCGGGCCAAGTCTGGGTTGTATGCTTATTTTGATAAAGGGGTACTTTAATCTTCAGTCAGACACTAAGCAATTACCTTCTGCCACTTGAAGTCATGTCCAAAAGTAAAATACATGATACCTTTTTTCTCTCCTTTGAATTATTTCCACAAATTAACTGTTCATTGTATTGTCTACCTGTATTCAGAATTTTGATATTATAAAGCTCTTAGCAGGTTTATAAATGCAGGAAATATCTGGGACTGCAGTGAAGACCGTCTAACAGCTCAGGACTGTGCATGTATGGCATGTGCACAACAGGTGAAGAATTATTGCACAAATAGGTTTCATAAAAGAAATCATAGGAGAAGCAGCAGTTTGGTCTCCTTTGAGTAAGTGTTTATGTATTTCACTGTTAGTATCTTGCAAATGCTAACCCAGTGATAGGAAGAGATGCTTACCATCTAGCTAAATAAAGATTCAGATGCTGCTTAATCAAATAAGCTTATTTTCAAATGATTCCCTAAGGGCATCCAACTGGTTTGATGTCTGCATACTTTTTCACCAGCACTGAGTATTTTCTGTACATCCCATCCCATTTTAGCCACAGCTGAGCTTTAATTCCAAATAGATGCTACTCACTCAATAACAGATAAGGATAGCGGGAAGCTTTTTTCTTTTAAGGGACCTTCATGATTCTGTTCAGTGAATGGATATCCTATTAGCTCCAGCTCTGGTTTTCAAAGGCTGATCCATTCTTGAATAACAGATCTGTTCTAGTCAATCAGTATGTTGAACAGAGAATGCATAATACATTGGAAAAGCGCTTTAGTTGTATCTGGAATTTCTTATGTTCTAGGAAGAATAGGGTTTCCTGTTGCTGTATGCACAGCAGCACTATCGAGGTGGAGATGAACATGTAGAATGTGCTGGGTTAGTAGGAGTTACTGTTCATCCTCCAAAAAATATCTCGCTCATCATAAATCTACTTGTAAGAAGAACTAGAGGTTAACTTTTTACATCTGGAAGCAATAAATGAAGTGGTCTATAGTCTCCAAGTGTCAAGGCTGAGGATAGGAGGCAGTGAGTGACATCTTACAAAGCTGAACGAGGTCCCTACTGTAGGTTGTCCAATATTTTATGCTGCTCTCAGAATGGTACCAAGAAATAATGATAGGTAAGTTGCAGAGATGTTTTTTATACCATATTACATCTTCAGTGTCACTATCCAAAGACCAAATCCTGCTACATTGCCAAGCTGCTTACATGATAGAGTCAGAATTGAAACCTGGATGAAGTGACTATTATATTCTTGCATCTCCAGAAACTCTAACTTACTCTTCTAGTTGATGAATGGGTGAAACAGAGCCTAGGAGGATTTACTTCAACAGCATAAGAGCGCATGAGTTAACAAAAAAAAAAAAAGAAAACCAAAATAAAAAAAAAATTGTGTTTCCTCTGTAAACTGTGTTCTCAGTATGTTCAGGTAAAGGACATATAGAGCAGTTCTCTATGTTTAATGTTCTTCAGCACATCAAACTAGTCACAATCACAGAGATCCAACAACTATTTGGTGATCTTAAATACTAAGAAACATTAAGTCTTTGGAGGGATGTGGAATAAATCTCAGCCAACCATGAATAGATACTCCACAGCTGTCTGCAAAAAATCTTCTCTGACTGCCCTAAGTATGCGACCATGTACTTACCCTTGAAAACTCAAAACCTTGTGTAAAAGTTTCTATCACTCTATAATTAACCCAAAAGGTTCAGTATAAAGAAAAAAAAAATAATTCTGAAAGATAATGTGCACGAATAAAATAAGAAAAATTAAACATGTCACCGATGTCCCAAATATGGTCTTAGCAATGGCAGGGAATTTGTGAAGAGAAAACGACGAGGAGATCCTAGAAAGTAAGCACTGTGCAACACCGTGTAGAAAGGTACAATACAGAAAAAGTTGTTAACAGAATCTGTCAACACACTGAATATGGGGAGAGGAATCTACATGACTCCAAACCTGATGAGCAAGGTCTTCCTGAACAATTAAGCAGAAACAGGAAAGTGGGGGTTTTTTCAATATCACAAAAATACCAATAAATTTTGCTCCAATATGCCATCACATTCTGTGGCCATTGTCTGATGCTTCAAAAGAAAATAACCCTGCCTACCTTCATTCCCCAAAAGCCAAATTATGCACTGAAGGCAAATGTAAATCTCTTTGGCCCCTGCAGGTAAACAGCTGGCAGGACTGAAGTATTTAAAATACGGTGGAAAAAAAGATATATGGAAATGCAGTCTCCTTTCAAGCCTCTGTTACAGATACAGATACAGAAGTTAACCACCCAAAGATACACATCACAAGTTTTAAATTTCAACAGCATGATGGCTTCGATCCTGCCATCAAATCCCACTTAGGAGTTGCTAGCATGAAGCATTGTATTCCTCATGGTCCTTATGGTTTTTCAAAGGCAGAATGGCTCACATCTGAAATACTGATTTTTCTAATTTCCAAACTAGTTTTATTTATAAAAAATTCATACACCTTTCCCCTTATGTAGCCAATATTCTCTCTGGTAATTGCTTTCTGAATTAAAATACGTAATCAGGTTCCCTTTTAGCATGTGATTATTTAACTGAACTCATCAAACTCTTTCTTTAATCTCTCCTAATGCCAATGGCTTGCCATTTCCCAAATCATTTTAGTGACCATTGCTGTGTTAAATTATTCTTTTTTGTAAAACAAATGGTGAGAGTTTTGGATGCTCTTCACTTTCAGACTACTAATAATCTCATGACAGAGTGCAGTTGTATTCAATATTATTGAGACCAGCTAGTCTACTAGACAGCAAGACAAGCACCGCCAAGTTGAGCATACACAATTTTAGCCACTGGCACTTTTTTCTTTTGACAAGAGTTTTCTCTATAGCTTTGTCTCCGGGCAATGTTAGAAGATAAATGTATCTATAAAACATTTTCTGTTTTGCAGGGCCATACATAAAGAATGAGCTTCTTCCTATACTCAAAGGACATTTCAGCATGAAGACAAAAGGGAAGGTTTACCTGAAGGTTTCTATTCAGCCAGTTTCCTTTCATCCGTACATCTTGCCCAATGCACGGCCAAAACATTATTCAGAATGGGAACAGAAGTTGGTTTGTTGTCATTAGAGCTTATGATCGTAGAATCATAGAACAGTTTGGGTTGGAAGAGACCTTTCAAGGTCATCTAGTCCAACCCCCCCTGCAACAAGAGACACATCCAACCTGACCGTGAATGTTTCCAGGGATGGCCCATGTACCTCCTCTCTGGGCAAACTGCTCCAGTGTTTCACCACCCTCAGCATAAAAAATGTCATCCTTATACCTAGTCTAAATCTTGCCTCTATAAGCTTAAAACCATTACTCATTGTCTCTTTGTAACAGGCCCTGCTAAACAATTTGTCCTTCTCTTTCCTATAGGCCCCCTTTAAGTACTGGAAGGCTGCAATCAGATCTCCCTAGAGCCTTCTCTACTCCAGGCTGAACAACCTCAGTTTTTTCAGACTATCCTTGTAGAAAAGCTATTCCAGCCCTCTGATCGTTTTTGTGGCCCTCCTCTTGGCCCACTGAGGGCCCCAGAGTTGGACACAGTACTAGAGGTGGGCTATTCATC
>VXBJ01002012.1:84857-119262 GCA_013400055.1 Nycticryphes semicollaris | reverse complement strand
AATCTACTTGGTGGTCAGCATTATTGTTGCAAAGTAACTGACCAATGCACAAGATCAAAAAAAAGTCCATGGCAATGGTAATTCCCGCCAAGAGGAAGAAATTAATCAAGGACTGTGGGCTCAGTAGGCTTTCTGTAGTAACACTGAATCAAGACTGTCTCTTCCAGAGTGTTGCAGCACTGTGTGGGAGCAGTGAGATCTGTTCCCACCAGAGCTTTATAAACCTTGTTAAATCTTTGTCGCTGTGTCTCAGAGAGGGGTTAGAAACACGATGGAGGTCTGCAAGAACTGAGGCAACATGTCACACATTTCTATAGATGTGGGTTTTTTGAGGTGTAAATGTTTTAGCCAGTTGTTGTGCTTTGGTGCACCTGTGCGACAGCCCTCCTTGGGGATTTCCAAGGCTGTCCCAGAGCTTACAGAGTCGAGCACGCAGCAACATGCACTGCACATAAGAAGGAGTTACAAGGTCATGGCCATTTTCCCTAGATTCCAACGTATAACAACAAATTATTCTCATCCTGATAATATTATCTGTATAATGAAAGATCTGTTCTATTTTTTTTTTTGTACAATATTGTTCTTTAAAACTTTCACTGCCTTCATACATACACCCTCTCTTTTGTAAGTCTACTATAACATTTTCTGCTGAATGCCCCACCACTGCACAGTAACATTACGAGAAAGGTCTTGTCACCATTTCTGGTATTGTAACCCACTTTCTCAGAAATTAAGCAACCTGCTGCTAAAAAATTCTTCACAAACACTCTTATTCTTTGGACTGACGATGTGTGACTAACAGGTAAAGCAGGCATGTGTACTGATGAGGAAGAAGGGGAATGCCCAGAACACATAATGCCTTTGAGAGGTGAGAGGCACATTTCTTTGTCATATTCCAGGCAAAAAAAGTGACATATACTTCAGTTCTACCAAGTTAGCTACTAAAGTGCTGCATTACTGCTATCTACCATAGATAAGTTATGATTTCTAAGTCAATCATTGCAACTTTGGCTATGTATGTAGAATACGAGTCCTAGGTGGATTCTTGGACACATCACATGTCCCCACTACAGAGGAACATGGAGAGTTCCACTTTACCCAGAGAGTAATGTCAATATACTCTTCTATTACAAAACACATCCAACATGAAAATTGAGGTTTTGTCGTAGCTCCTGGCTCCTGTAGTGCAATATATAGCAGTTGCTCTGAAACCCCAGAGGCTGTAGCTTTGAGTTGTCTTTCCTTTATTACTTTGCACGAGCTCTCTTTTAGAACTGGGAGTGGAGGAGGGGTTAGAAATGTAAACATAAAACAAAGTGGTGAATGATACTTATATAGAAACATCCATTTTGAAACCCAGACTTCAGTTTTGTCTCCCAGTGCTAGACAGCTGCCAGACTGCTGGTTTTTATACATTCTGTGGTCCACAACTCCTGTTTGCATCACTGTTATAGTAGAGTAACAGAAAATGCAACCATTTCTATATTGGCTAAGACAATTTAAAAATTTCTAAAAAATAACTAAAAAAAAAAAAAAAGTAAATTACCAATAAGTAAACTGGAGCTAAGAATTCCAAACAGCCCATAGAATAAAACAGTGTATTAAAAATCACTTTTTTTTTAAAAAAATCTGAAAATAAAAGGATGCTAAAGTCCACCTGAGTACATGGCTAGAGAGATTTAGAAGTCTAATAGACCTTTTAATATGCTTTCCTGAGTACATGGTTAGAGAGATTTAGAAGTCTAATAGACCTTTTAATATGCTTTCTTACCTCTTTTGGCTCCTTGTCTTTTGGACATTGAAACAATAGTTTTAATTGATTTTGTAAGCGTCTGTGTGAATCACAGGGAAGTTGTAAAGCTCCTAAAGATAAAATAGACCACCCCACCTTATTCTCCCCTCCCCAAACCTCCTCACTGGAGATCAAAATGGTCTAGATTTTCTAGGTGATCTAGATTTTCCCAGCAAAATTGCACGCAATTTCCCAGAGTTCCTCTCTGACTTACTACCCAAGTAGAGGTAAAAGCCCCTCTAGAGTAGTTATTTAGTACATTACTTTATGCCATGCAGACAAAAAAGTATCCTAACTTTTTTAGTCCTTTAAGCATTACAGGCGAGCCTTTCAGAGAAACACACAGCACCTGAATAAATTTATTATTTGCTTAGGCAGACTCATGACTTTCATTTTTTTCAGTTTGACTTTGAGGTTGTAACGCACATTCAGATCCTCTTTCTTTATACTATATGTGTGGGTAAGTCAGGAATCAAACTTCCTTTGAGCTTTTCCACAAGAAATGAAATGTTCTTGGAACACGTTGCCCTAAGAATCATTGTGAGAACATGATGATCCCAATTGAAATAAGTATTATTGGTGTCACAGCGTTCCTAAATATTTCCTTCTGCCAAAATTTTACTTATGTTTTCCTGATAATAACAGGAGAAACATTGTTGAATTTAATAAATAGCTAGATTAGATGTTAAACTTACCATCATCTTCACATATATTTATCTGTGAGTTTGTCCGGTCCAAGGACTGACTGCTGGCAATTATTTAGAACATCAGTTATTTTGTCATATACATTAGATAATAACTTCACCTTATTAGGAGAATACATTTCTGAAACTGTTGATCCGGTGAAGGCTGATGATTGGAACAAGAAGATGGAGAATAAAGTAGCAATCTAGTTCTTTCCAGGCCATTTTTGTGCTTCTGGAAAAAATAGTGCAGGTTTAAAAACTGTTTCGGTAAAACCCTTGTCTTTTTCTTCACAGATTGTAGTTTTAGATGAAGCAATTTTTTATTATATTTTTTTTTAACTTATGTGTGTCTGAACTGTGCAGTGAATTGAAAGATTAACAAAGGAGGAAGTGAAAAAGAGAAGGAAAAAAGTAAATCATAGGCAAGAATGTAATAAACTTTTTTTCATGACCTTTGGAATTTCTAGTTGTTTTTCATTATGCAACACTGAGCCCTATCCAGGAAGATAAACTGGTGGAAATGGAACATATTACACTTGAGGGAAAGGAACTATTTCAAAGACAGCAACCATATTTGAGCACTAACACTTATGTGAAAATGATGTCAAAGACTCCCCTCTGCCCCCCACCTTTTTCTTTTTTTTTCAGGCAGGATATTGCATGGAAATTTTGAGAGAGAAACTTGGTTCCAAAATTAATTATATGCTCCCATCCCATAGGATTACCCAGAACTACCACTGAGTCTGTAAGTCAGGAAGGTCTCGTGGCCTTAACTAACATGGCCTGCAGGCACAAACAAAGCATCCCAAACCCTGTGTTTAACTTATGCCTATAAAAAAAAGATTAAGACGTGGAGAAATACAACTCAAATGACTGAAAGGAAAGGCTTTGGAGCTTAAACCCTGTGGTATATGATGAAAGGTCTGAACAGAAATGTAAATGGGAAAAGACTAGAGCAATTAGAAGCCCAAAAGTACTTACAACTATAGAAAGGTATGGCATCTCTGAATATAGATGCCATAAGGGTTATAGAACAAATCAGTTATCCTTAACAGGGAACACAGAACTAGACAGGCAAAACATGAAATAAATAGATACAGCAACAGCAGGAAAGAAAGAGTGAGAAAAAGACATGGGTGATAGAAGTAGAAAATGAAGAGAAGGAGAAAGGTGGAGAACAGTTTTGTTTTAGAAGGAGGAAATTGATACCAGTTTATTTTTCAGTCTGGGATGGAGAGGCAGTTTGAAATGGAGGGTGTATGGTGTAGATTGTGCATGGGAAAAGAAATTGCAGAGAGATATTTAGGGAGACATTTTAAGGTCATTCCTTTCTGTATACTGGCAGTAATCCATTGTGGAGAACAGACAGCTACTGTAGTTGTTAGTAAAGATAAATGTCATTGAATTATAGATGAACATAATGGAAAAACTTCATGTCTAGCCATTGTGTAAAATTAGGAGTGGGACATACTGGCTGTGTGGGCTTGGTGAATGCCAGGTGCGTGGGTGCATAGTGAGCGTTGGGAAAGGGTGTCCTATTCAAGTGATCTATTCAGCTCTTACACCAGCACTGTAATGTCATCATTTTTTCCTACTCTGGCTTCTGAGTACAAGCCAAAGAATAGTAAACACTAAGAACATTGGTGACTATCTCAGCACATCCATATGTTTTCTGTGTGTATATTCAATGTAAAGGCAGGGCGGAAAGGACTCACCTTTAATGTGGTAATTGTTCATAAAAGCCTGTGAGATCACTACATGCTAACGACACCACAACACACCAGTTCACAATGCAAAACAGGTTATCCAGCCCCAACCGGTCAGTCAGAGATTAAACCTGGTTAGATATCAAAGTCTTCATCTGTTCTGATATACAAAATTTTCATTAGCTAAAATTCGTTATTTTAATGGGTGAAAGTTTACCTGCCAGGTCATCGTTCTGGAAGACTTCAGCCTTGCAGTAGGAAGTCTTAAGTCTCTAAGCATGTCAGTATTCTGAGATGTACAGAGCTCTCCATGTCTGCTTCCCTCCCTTGAATGACAAGTCTCATTTTCACTGTCATAATGAACAGGAGCATTTGGCTCTTGGAGCCAGCACAGGAGTGTTTTGCTGTTTTGTGAAGTCTGAACAAAGTCATAGTGATGGTATTTCTCCCACTATTCCCGTGCTACTCAGTTATTACTTTCTGAGTATCCATTTTCTGCCTTTTCTCGCCTTTGGAATTTTTTTTCCCCACTATTTTGTACATCACATGCTATTTGTCCTTTTGCATGCACATTTGATAGTGACACAACTGCTTTTCCAATAACCTGTTTTGTCACAACCATTAAATGTGTTAATAACCTGCTTGCTGGAGATTGCACTGTCTGAATACAAAATTGACTGAGTTTGCACAGCCTACCATACAAGAAATGTTGTACTGTGTCAGAAGAATGGCCAATTACAACCATCGACCTACTCAGCTAGGAGATGGATATAGAGAAAGAACAGAATGGACTACCCACAGCTAGCCATTAAAGGCAGCACTCTAGAAAAATTATGAAGGTCTGTTATCTACATATATAGCCTAAGAAACCATATAGATTGAAACAGAGTCACTAGTGACATATTTAAGTATAAACTGTAGAATGTATTTCGTAATGCAGCTTCTGCATGTTTGCTTAAATACATCCTGTATAAAAGTAGCTAGTAGGGAGAAACTAGGAGTGACCTAGATTGCATTAGTAAAAAAATTTCTCTTAAATTCTTTCTAAAAAAACAACTCTGTAAACTAAAGTGTAACCTTTCCCTTTCTTTTTTTTTTTTTTTTCTTTTCTTTTTTTTTGTTCTGGAGCAGCATAGAATGGGAATAACAAAAGATATTTGAGAAGTGGACAGTTTACAGGTGTATCACTAATACCACTATCTCCTCTCTAACCTGCAAGGTGATATGTGGTGTATATCCTCAGAGCATGTCTACCAGATTAGGATGATAGAAGGCATTCCTGGAGATTGACCATCACCAGTCTCTCCTGGCACTCAGTCACCCTGGGGCTAGAACAGTCACCTAAGGTTTTGGAGGCCAGATCATTCTACGTTGCAGCCTCTGATCATTTCTGCTTGGCTTTGATTCTGCTTGAAAATGAGAAAGAGACTACTGGTATGTGATTCTCTCTGGTTAATGGTAGAAACAAATCCACTGTCCCTATGCCTGTGATTGTCAGAAGTTCAAACATGTCTTGTGGAAAGAGGAACATAAGAGATATCTTGAGTGAGAAGAACAGAGNCCTCAACATACGGAAATTTCTCATCTACAAGTTACTATGAAGTAGAAGGCTATTCAAGGATCTATCACTAAATGTCACCTGTATGTTTCATATAACCTTCCCAAGACATTTGCTGTCAGAGACAGTCTAGGTGGATCATTGGCTTTACCTGCTGCAACCATACTTATGCTCATAGTTTTAGTTTCTCTGATCTGGATTTCACCTCTACCATAATTTCTTCCCTCTCAAAACTCCACCCTCACCAATATCATCCTCAGATCCTAGGAAATGAAGGAAAGAGGCCTCTTTCCTTTCAGTCAGACCCATCCCCTCATATCAGAGGAACAGAGTCGCTTGGCTTCAGTTCCAACACGTATTATCACTTGTCCCCGCCATGTGCACTTCACAATCTGTGCCACTTTCCGGCCACTCAGCCACCCTCTGCTTCTATGATTCAACTTCTGAAGGTTGCCGCCAGCCTGAACGCCTCCTCTGTGACAGCTACGCGATGTGTCCTACATGCTATTGGAACTACCCAGGACAAGACTGAAGTATGTATCTATGCCATAGTCAAATCTTGGATCTTGCCTGATGCAGTTAACTCAGCTATAGCTGGCAAAAATTTACCCCAAAATGAAGGAAAGAGCAAATGCCTCCCCCTTCTTGTCTAGATTATGGAAAGCACAGCTCACCCCCAAACCAGAGCAGCTTGGGACACAGCACCTCATTGGGTGGGCTGGAGAGCAGACAAACACACCTGGTACTTTCTTCCTTCTTGCACAGGCATTCAAAACAGTCCCATCCTGGCAGAAATCCCTGCCACCCTCTTCTCCAGCCACCGATATGTGAGCTTGCTGCTAGGACAAAGTCCACGCTGGGATCCATCCAGTCCTTGGGGCTGCCCCACCTACAGGGGATAACACAAGAGCAGCTCCCAAGCCAGAACCTGGCATGGCAGGAGTTAATGGGGGGCGATAGGGAGGGGAGGGTGAGGAGAAAGAAAATAGCCCGACACTCTTCTTAGCTTGTTTGATGGAGATGCGACCTGGCAGCATTGAAAAGCTTCAAGATTAATGGAGAAAAGGCGGAATCTGACAGCTTTTCCGCTGGTTTCACTCCTCCTGGGTGGGCCGATTGCTCTTGAATGTCACTTGCTACTTAATCTTGTGTATCTGAAACAGACTGACGTGTTTGGGGAGCCCCGCTTGCTCTGTATAGACATCAATTGGCAAGGCAGATAAAAGGAAACTGCATTGAATTACTCTCTTATGCCTTTTATAGAGCACTTTCTGACTACAAAATAATTAGTAGCCCCATCCAAAAAAACCCGTCGTGGCTAGGGTACTCTTTAAACACCAAAAGTGAGGAGGAGCAAGTATCCCTTACGCTCTTCCAGCTGCTTCCCAGAACTACCATGAATCCAAGACATGTTTATACCTAAATGGAAACATCTCTAGATAATATTATCATTTAATATCACCTCACTGTCTGTGAGACTCTTGCATTGTTGGTTTTTTCTGAATGATGGATTTCTGTTTGCAAGTTGAAGATTTGCTACAGAAGTTAACCAATTTTTTTGTTATATACTTACCCTGCTGTGCAGAAAAAAATCCTTATGTACTCTTTAAAAATGCAATATGTCTCCCACTCAACGAACATGATGCATTCTCCCTTGTCGTACATAAAGGGAGCCATGGGAGACTAAAACTTCAGAGTTTTTTTCACCATCTACAGTCAAATCAGATGGTGACTGTCTTGCAAAAGACATCTGATTCTTTTTTTAATTCCAGAATTTCAAGTCGAGTTCTTCCTTATCTTTCACCCATGCCATACCATTTATGGCAACCTAGAAATAGTAGCAAATAAAAATAGTGTCGCCAAAAATAATTAATAAAAAAAAGTACTTCATAAAATCTGCTGCATGTCCCAAACTGATTCTAGTGCAACAAATCTCTTTCCCCCATTCTTTTAATAACAAAAATTAATTTGGAGTTATACTAATGGGATAGCAGAGTTAGTCAGTCTAAAATCAGCAACACAAGCAACCCTTGATAGTATGCAAACCATGAGCTAACATTTGAACTACAGAAGCACCTGAAAATTTAGGTGTACCTTGTTGCTACACAAATTAGCTTCTGCCTTGTGTTAGACAATTGTCTAAAATAGATTGCACTGAACCAGTTTGACACAGGAAGTTTCTATCATAAAGTCTAGTATTTTTTTCTTTTTCAGCCAGCAAACCAACCAACAAAAATTAAAAAAAAAAAAAAATTAAAAAATCAAGAAGTTTAAGCTTCTAAGTGAGGAAAACTATCCCAGATCAAACACCAACACCACCATTGTATTTCAAATGGCACCTAAAAACCAGCTCATAGGAGATGACTGTGCCTTCACCAATTATGTAGACCTATTCAGTTGGGGAAAAAAAATTGCTCTGTTCTGTGAGGGGTTTACGGCATTTTTCCTCAGATCTAAGTGGCACTTTATGGGAAGAAAATGTGATTTTACACAAAGACTTGTAACAAGCTAGGGGAATAGCAGCCACTTCACTGGGCTTTTTTTCAGCTGACTAATTTCTATGCCCTTCGGAAGAAGCCAGAAAATATAAACTGAATGATGAATCACTTCAGTGAAAGCATCACAAAGCTCTGCTATTTTATTTATTACTATTTTTAATAAGAAAGTCTCAGACACCTTACAATGTTTAAAGGGGCAGCTGTTATTTTCTGATTGTTTTAGTTTTAGTGAAGCTGCAGAAAAATACTAATATCTTAATCTCATTGTGAGTGTATGCTGCCAATGTTACAAAAAAATAAATAATTCTATAAAATTTAAAAATATATTTAAAAATGTAAAGTAGTAAACATTTCATGAACTCTCTTTAATATTTTTTATGCTGGGCTAATGATGTGTTTTAATAAAGGAAGCATAATGAAATGTATGGATTACAAAACACGTCAACATGAGTTTTCTGAAAGTTCAGATTAATTCCCCACTTTAAGATTGTTTCATATATTCCTCAGCATTAATCCTGCTAAAAACTGTGGAGAAAGGTAAAGAGAGCAACAATGATTTATAGGAAATGGATTAATTTATCGAGTATATGTTTAGTTTGTATGGATTCCAAAACGGACAAAGAAATACTAATGAAAAAGAGGGTATTAAGACATTTTTTCAATATTATGTATTATGAAAAACAAGCAGGTTGTCAGGCTAGAAACTACAACCATCTTCCTTCCCCCACCATGAGGAGGATGACATTTGCATTGTTAAAAAATACATAGGGCTTTAAAGACATTTACTAAATTTTGTCGAAGGCTCTTAAACAAAATTCTTTCTGTTGATGCAGTCCAGCCAAATTTATATTGTACTTGTCAGAATAAATCTTAATCTTTCTATATTTGGCTTTGTTTGCTAAACTTGCTTGAGGTTTTTAAGGGCAATGGTCAAATTCTACACACACATTTAACTTCATCCATTATGTTCCCGAGACTTAGCAGAAATGAAGGTGAGCCTGTGCACAAGTGCTTACAGGACCCAGATCTTACAAGTAAAACAACCTGAAATGTGCTACAGCTTCTATTCTTTTTAAAGACTAGGATGGGGTGATCTCAGCTAATTAAGTGCATACCCTTTCCCTGGAAAATTTGTCATTTTTTAGCATCATAAAAGTCTTTTATCAAAGTGAGAGCCGGCGATGCATCCAAACCTTAAGTAATACAAACCAGCTCTCCAGTTTGTTGTCACATTTGGCCACAAAAGGGAATTTCTTACACGGGGATTCTTGGTGCAACATATTACAACACGTCTTTGATTTGCAGCCTAGTTCAAAGTACTTGAAACCACGGGTCACTAACACAATACACTTCTACGTTCCCTGTGAGTTCCCTTTTCCTGCTATTTGGGTGCTACCTTCTACTATGCTCCAGGTGCAGTGTGTTGTAAGGAGAAGAGTCTATCAGTGGCTAATAGCCACTGATACGTGCAAACATACACAAAAACACATGTGAAATAAAAAATAAAAAAATAAAAAAAAACCCCAAACCACAGAGTCTTGTTTTCCTTCTACAAGCAAGGAAGCTGCTATACCGTTTGAAGATGCAATCACAAATCAGGAATGCTCAGATGAACAACAGTGGTGGTAAGTTTTAAGGGCAGACAAAACAAAGTCTGCTCTGTTTAGATTTTCATACTACCACAGGAAAACAAGAGACTTTCAAGGCTGAGTTGGACTTCACAGCTATACAGCCAAAGGCAACAGAGTTGTTGCCTGGAATTTTCTTGTCGGAGGTGAAGGAGTCTCAATGTGCACCTCATAGCCCCTGTGCAACCTCAGCTCAGGGCTCAGCAGAGACATGACATCTTTACAATAGAGGTTTACTTACTTATTGTAAAAAGTTCCCTCACAGTTCTATTTTGAAACCTGTCTCTTAAAAGCTGATTTCACCCTCCTAAATGTTGATAAATCTAAACATTATGCCTTAAAACTCTTAACATTGCAAAATCCTGCTGCTGCTATTAGTCTGAGCTTGAAGTGCTGAAACTGACACGAGCCTCAAGATCCTGTCCTGTCCCTTTTAATTATATCATAGTAAAATAATTATATCATAGTAAATTAAGAGGGAGGGAAAGTGATTGTGGGGCACAAACTGCATTTTTTTTTCCCTTAATATGAATGTGCACTTATGAGGATAAAGGGCCTGTTCATAGCATGGTGCTTCACAGAGCTAAGATAACGTAGCAGTCAATAGTAACTTCTTTCTCAGAATTTTTTCATTGCAAGAATTCCACAAGAAAAACCCCTCCCTTGGCAAAATGGGGCTAAATTCCATTTTACCATTCCCTAGACATTCTTCATGACCTTGAAATACTGTTTGTCCTTATGTTCCATCTTCATAAGAACTCACTAACATTAATTTCAACTAATTAGTTTAAAATGTGTTAGCTGTTTTCAGGATTTCCAAAGCAAAGTGCAGTTCCCTATTATGAGACCTAAAGCTAACATCACATAACAGACTAGGGGGATTGATGAAGCAATGGCTGAAGATGCGTGTTGGAGGCAAAACACAGCATCACATATAACCGGGCAGGCAGCAGGGTCTCTGACAGGAGCTGAGGCTGAGGAAACCCCAAGCAGCATCCTTTAGGTCTCCTTAAGTTCCTTGTGTGAGAGAAGGCAGCACATGGCAAAAGCTGGAAGGGAACTTGTGGTATAGGTTTTGGCACATTTGACCCCCATTCAGCAGCAGAGAAGGTGACAGGAGGGCAGCA
Organism: Nycticryphes semicollaris; assembly: GCA_013400055.1. Taxonomy (NCBI): domain Eukaryota; kingdom Metazoa; phylum Chordata; class Aves; order Charadriiformes; family Rostratulidae; genus Nycticryphes; species Nycticryphes semicollaris. The sequence goes on along the minus strand of VXBJ01002012.1, from coordinate 108,267 downwards.
TCTCATGTCTCCCAGGCAGGGGGCTGACACTTCTATCAGGAGATCCAGTTCTCAGGAGTGGGGCAGTCACACTGGAAGTGTTGGGGTGGGGGAAGAACAGTTGCTGTGGCCCATTTGTGCAATTGCTAAGATGGAGGATGGGCAAGTGTGGGCCTGTGAAGAGGAAAGAGTGAAAACTTGGAGGGGCAGGGGCTCAGGCAGAACTGGAGGTTATGTGTTACCTGACAGCCCTTAAGCTTTTTTGCAACACAAGTCAAAATATCACTTGGGTCCATACATGTGGGAAAGCTCTGAGACAACTTACAGGTTGCCACACACATGAACATCTATGCAGATACTAAAAAAATAAAGAAACCCAATATAATTATCCTAAAATATAGTATTTTGTGTCAAGATCTAGGAGAAGGAGGAAAATGATCGGTTCTTCTTGTAGGACTTGGCAATACTTTTTTACAAAACCACCCTCCTGCCCACGTTACTCCCAAGGGTGGGATTTTTTCTACTGTGCTTTCAAAGAGCCCTAGTCTATACCCCAGGTCTCAGCTCCCATGGCGTTGTCTTGGAAACATAACCTAAACTCCCTTTCTCCTGTGTGCCAGGGAAGCGGGGCTCTTGCAGGCGGTTTCAGGAGCCCTTGCCCAGCTCCCCCCCGGCTGCTGTGCCCCCTGCGAGGCCCAGCATGTCATCCAATATGCTTGGCTCTCTGCTCCCTGGCCGCAGGCTGGACGCGCATGGTTGCTTTCCAACCCCCTGCTGCCTGGCTCCATGGAGGAGTGAAGGGAGCATGCGTTGTAATCCAATTACCTCCTCCCCATGGGGAGAGGAGAGGAGGCAAGAGGCAAGTCAGAAGACAGAAAACAAAAGGTTGAGCAACTGCCTGCAGCAAAATAGGGAATTCCACGAGGGAATGCTGAATTTGGTGGCACCCTGACGAAATGCCAAATTACATAGCCATTGCCTTGCTGACCATAGGGGCTGTGAGCCTGTGGGACCAGGATTAAGATTAATTGGATCAATTCACAGAAACTAGAGGCACTGCATCAGATTCTCATTGGAGTCAAGCACATGACAGCGCAATGGATTACACCATGTATTTTTTAAGTTATTCCTCAAAACTGAAAAAAGTTGGTTGGTTGTTTTTCCCTTTGAAGAAAATTGTAAATTCCATTGCTATGAAGTACACAGAGCCCTTTTAGCAAATTGTTACTGCACATAAACTATCGCCACTCTTCTAATGGATTATTGATGATAGAGTATAACACACTTAATTAGGCTGGCCACTTTACTGAGGCCATCTGCCAGTGAATCATATCTTGTCTAATTTTAAAATCCTTAACTCATTAACCTCTTTCTCCTCTTCCTTCCCCTCTCTCTCTGCATATATATATAAACATATATACTATGCCCATGTACCTCTTTAGCACTAGATGAACTTTACTGATAGACCAGATCATGGTCCAGCTGGAGCCAGCTGCGATGCTTCTCGTACTGGGCCAGAAATCCCACACACTGCAAAGCTGTGATGCAGCGGAAACTCACACTGCTGAGTTCAGTTTGTCTAAAAAGAGTTACTCGTGTTAATGCTGTAATCACAGGTTTGTGCCCCATGAGGTACAGTCCCTCCTGCAGCTAGTGTGGAGCCAGCATGAATTTCATACTATGTGGCAGGATGAATATGACAGAAATATTATGATCCACGTTGAATTAGTTGGATGAGCCAGGGGTGGCCCTGTAATTATTTCAGTGGCTACTCAGATAAACTGCTGCAACTGCTGCGGGTTCTCAGATGCTCCATGAGAAGTTACTGGCCTGTATTATACACTGGAAAAAGAGCTTCCCGCTGCTCAAGAGAACTTACCCCAAAGTAGGAGACAGTGTCAGAGGCTGGATTTCAGTACCAGGTTGCAATTGCATTATACTGAGGTTCTTTTCAGTACTGTGAAAGCCTGTGAGTTGCAGCCTTACCTAAGGAGAGATGTGGGGCAGAATGAATTGTATGAATTTTATGCTTAATACCTGCTATTTGACACATCTGGAAGGATCAGTTCTCTGTTTTTTGCTCACAAACCTTGGTTGAAGAATCCTTGAACTACAGTAGAGATAGCTATTCAGGGCTATTTCAGGGAGAAATCCTCTGCTATAGTAGTTTTGTAGTGTAATAAAAGGTGCTGATTATTCTCTTCTCAGTCCCTGAGTAATCCTAGAAGGTACCTACCTGATGGAGGGCCTCTTTCTCTTTATCTGCTGCATTGTGCAATCTGCTGCATTCATTTTTCTTCGTGGTTCATGGGGTTTTATCTTCCAGGAGTAGAAACAAGGCAGTTCTGGGATCCACACTGGTGATACTGGTCCTTCTGGTGATCTGCCAAAGCCTGTGGTTATCAGGTTTCAAAAGACAGTGAAAATCATGGTTGCACATATCAGCCTTTATTTAAAGATTACAAGCTCCAGAGTTTATTAATGTAAGGTAGTTGCCTAAGTTGTTGAGCCCTACTTTTATCTTTGTTCTAATTACTATTCAATATCTTAAAGGTGTTGTGAGAAGACACTATTCCTTCTCCCATACCTCCCCATCTTCCCCTAGTGATGCTCACTTTTTGTCTATCACAACTTCCATTGTTTCAACACCCCTACAATGACTTTTTATTTCATAAATAGAGAAAATTTGTTACTCCCAGAACATATGATCACAGCCAGCTTAAAAGTGCCTGAAAAGGTGGTCTGTAATGGCTTTGCTGGCAAAGGCATAACTTTAATTAGTGCTGACAAGATATTAAATCCCTACTACATTTACCTATTTTATGGCTCAAGTACTTGGAACAACATCAGGTCTTGCAGAATGCAATTTCTTTTCTTTCCCCTTTTCCCGAGTTTCCATCACAGTCTGGAAGAGCAGCTGCAGCAGCCTTGGTGTATTGCAAGCTGGGTGCGTGCTCAGCTGGCAGCTCAGCAGGGTGTTCTGGGCAAAGGCACATAGGAGCAGCAGCACAGCACAGAAATCATGGATGAGCACTGATAAAATAAGATAGAGACACAGAGAATATCTCCTATGCCTGAAGTGTGTTGTTGGCATAAAGTATTCCTCCTTTTGTCCACTTGTCTCCTGTTCCTTGTTGATATGCTTCCCCAGCTCTTACCACCCTCCTATCTTTCCTCTGCTGTCTCTTTCCTCCTCTTGTTACCATTCCCTTTTCCTCTCTTTTCCACACTCTGTCCCCTGCCTCCATCCTCAGACTATGTCTCAGATCCTATGCCCCATTTCCACATCTCCTAGACATATCATGTGTGGGGAGCAGCAAACACTTGGATTTCATGTGCAGCCCCTCACCCCAAGCATCTGCTGCCAAAGCAAATGTCTATTTAAAGGGCTGGGTTGGCTTTGGAGTGCTGAGCGCTAACAGACAACACCAGGGGTTAAGAGTTACTGAATGCTTGACTGGGGCTTGTCAACAGCACTTGGGACACCTCTGCCTTTCCACCAGTCCCCCCTTTTATTATTTATGTCACATGGAGAGGGCAGGTTCTTTCCTTCCAGCCTGTGGACAGGAGAGGTGCCATCTTCTCATCCTGTAGTCTGGGCTTTCACAGGGCACCTTTGATTAATTGTTTGATAAACAGCTGTTTTGTCCAAATATTGTTGACAATACTTTTCTGATATTTTCCTGTCAAGTATAAAAACTGTCAGAAGGGAAAATAATAATAACATTTTATATGCATTCTTCACTCCTTTTGTCAGACATGCTCAGCTTTGAGACTACTTCTATTATCAAGATTATTACTGAAAATAGATGAATTAGCTGATAATCACAGCAGGGTTTCTAGGATTTTTAAGTATACAAAACATCTCTCAATTTCCCCCTACAGGACTATTTCACAGGCTGATCAGGAAGCAGGGTCTGCTCTTCAGACTGTTTTTTCTTAATTAGCCTGAGATTCAGACAAATAAAATCAATGAGCTGAAGTCTGACACACTGATTTATTGTCAGGAGCAAGGTCTCACATTGTAATATTGTTTGAGGAGACTGTGCCTTCCCCCTCAGTTTTATTTGCTGAATTCCAGACAGAGGTTGTATAAAAATAGCCACATATATAAAAAGATGTTTTCTTCTTCAACCCATTTTTCTTAATTACACATCCTTGAGCCACCCTTTTTCTCCTTAATATTTACACCCATCTAATGTTTGTGCATTGCTATCGTCTCTTCTAATGGTCTCACAGCCCAGCTCCACATGACTAACTCCCCTAATCTTTGTGGCAGGGAGGAGCGGTGGAGATTGCAATTGTTGTGCATCCCCTGGCAGCCTGACAGGCGAAACAATCTCCACACAACACTCCGCTATCAGCCGACTCCTCGTATTACCTGGCAGCAAACCGGCCAGCTCTGAGAAGCAACTCAGAGGATGAGAAACTCTGCTGTGGCAGCCCCACAGGGTCTCAGGCTGGATTCCTCTGCCCCTCACCTTCCCTCCGGCTCCCCGTTCAGCAGTTTTACAGCTAACCAACTTTACAACTGCCTTGCACCGATTGCACACTTGCAATTGAATACTGAGGTGGGGCAAGGACCCCCCTCTGGCTGAAAACTAGTGTGGAAAAAGGACACTGGTGCAAAGGTAGGGGAGAAATGCAAAGTGCCCAGTGGTGTGAGCTGCTGGAGGGGCTCAGCCCCTGCCGAAACACACCTGAGGGCTGGCTGACCTCCTCCTCCAGACAGAAACCCTCCCCAGTACCAGCCAATGTGGATGGGGAAGACTTCCCCATTTACTGTATTGTAAAGTGGCAGGAGACTAGCACCTCCACAGCAGGATTTACTCTTGAATTACTCTTTACTTCCATCATAGACTTAACTGAGGTAAGCACTGACTGCTTACACTATAGGAACTATAGGAACAGTTCTTTGAGACGAGGCTCACACAGAGGCCACGCAGCTCTTTTTCCACAGAGCATGGATCTTGGTCTATAGAAAGCAGCTATCTAACTGCTTAGAGAAGGGATATTTAGGAGCTTCCATTCACTTAGATCAGGACAGCCCTAGCAATAGCACATATGACCTGGATGTTCCTATTGAAAAATCTGTCTTGGACAAAACACTGTACCACTGCTCTCCACATTGCAACAGGAGGGGGACTTTCTTCAAACAGCGAGTGAGATCTGTCTTAGTTTTGCCAGAATGGGTCTGTTGTCGAAACTCCCCATTTCTCCAGCTTATATAATGATTACTAAAACCACTAGTTTAATTTCTAATGGTTCAAAGTGAGCACATATCGAGCCCATTAATAATACAAGGATGTCCAAGAAAAACTGGGAGAAAAGCATGAGGTAAAAAAACCCCTACAACCTCCAAAGGAATCTAATCATGATAGGGTGAGAAAAGAATGTGGCCGTGGATTGATGGATGATGTGCAGATATTTTTTGTTAGAGACTTATGAAACAAGTAGAAAGTCCAGATGTTTCAGAGGCAGTAAATAGTTCAATATTTCTGAAATGGGTGTTGTCAAGGGAAATAGTTAACACTGAGATACCCAAATAGGATATGTCTTCCACTTGGCTTTATTAGTTGGTCTAGTGGAGGTTTTCTTCTATAAAGAAAAGCATTTTGAGCTTCAGCAGAACAACTCTCTTCAGTTTATTTCAACTAATGACATCAGGTTGCCAGTTGTGACAAAATTGAATCTGAGTGTAGGACCTGATTACTGTTTCATGTGCCTGGGGGAACAGTGTGAACAGGGTGATAGCAGACTGGCATGAACTTCACTCCAGTTTTATCCATACTGCCAAAACCTGGATTTTAGACATTTCACTCTAAGGCATTGAAATTTCTCTTTACTTGCATATTTTTAACTTAAAAGATCACACTTGGGTTTTTTCTCCCCTCAGCTCTTTAGAGGTTTGCACCTAGTCAGTTCAGCTGGGAAACTATGGACTGTTGTCCTTCATTTTTACCATCCCCATCTTTTGTTTTCCATTGTCAATAACTCTGTCATTCTCTGTTGTTACACACCTTCAGCCTAGAAGAAGCTCTGCAGGATCACTCACCCAGTGTCTACTTTAAGTATATTAGTGAGCTGCTTAAAAGACAAACAAAAAAAAAATCTCTTAATTTAGTATTTTTCTCTGCTAATACTTAAATCAATAACAGTTCTTCAAGATGGTGACAAAATCTAAGTCAGCTACAGCTTTGCAATAGATTTGCCTTGACATTTTATTTTGGTGAATTTTCAAAGGAAGATGTAATCTTGCTTCCAGGCTTTGTTCCAGTCAACCCAGTGGCTTCCCTAGTAGCAGCACACCTGGCAGAGTCTTCTGTAGTCTGCAGAAAGTTTTCTCCATCACCGCTGGGGCTTGGCTATGGGTTCGCTGTTCCCCTCAGCAGGCTCTCCTTGAGCGATGGTCTTGCCTCTTGGTGCCAGGATTTTCATCTGCAGTCTCTGGGCTGTCCTTCCACCAGCTCCACAGGGATGGAGGAACAACTCCGCATTCCAGAAAGTACTCTATGTCCTTCACAGATGTTCAGGAGGATCTTTTAAAAACTCACTACCTAATCTCTGGTAAATTCTTTTACTGTTGACCTTATGAGCACTGAGTACTTTCACCTTTTGTCCATTCTGGAAGAAAGGTTTTCTGACCAAACAGTTATTACAAACTTTCATAACCTATCTTTGTAACTGCATTAGTGAAATCTCTCCCAATGGCTTGGAAGATGCATATGAACTCTTTCCCCTGAAAAAATTAGTAAGCTGTTCTCATTCCTTCCTCCATCACTTTGCAGGCTTTGTGCTCTTACAGCTGGTGCTTTTACCAGCCAGCACCCACTTCTAGAGGCTGTTCCCCCTGCATTTTTCCTACCCACAATCACTTCCCAAGGAATCACAATTGCTTAAGATAAAGATATTGTATACTGCAAATCTAATGAGACAATACTTTCCCCCCTGTACAGCCTTTCTCTAAAGAATCTTAAGTCATTTGCGCACACTTTCACACCAGTTGAGGTAGATTGGCAGGTTTTGTTACTTCTTGTCCTTTCCACAGGGGAAATATGTTCAGAAAAATAATTTCATTTAAATTTTAGGATTTCTACCTATTTTACAAAATCCTCTAGTACTTCCTTACGGCAATTCTGAAGAAAATTTAAATCATATATAATTTCCTGGGGCCTGACGGGTGGTGTATGCATATAGGTGCGTGTGCATAAAGACAGACACACACCTCTTTCTTTTTTATTCAGAAAAAGTTACTCCTTGGCACCAAGAGCACCCAGAGCATATAGGGAGAAGAACAAAGATAAGTATGTAGCTTCTAAGTGTGACTTGTGTATAGAAGATGTAATCATTGTTGGGACCACTAAAAATTGCATGACCAGAAATGATTTATTAGTAGTGCAGAATCCAGGGAAATACTCCCCTCTAAATTATTGTTTCTCTGGCTCTAAGCATTCAATAAATTCCCAGCTTGAGCCAGAGAATTTATTTTCTCCTCTTCTCTATATTTGCCTGTGGTTTGCATTATCATTCACTAAATATATTTGGACATAGCATTACTTTTCTTGATCTGCAAATTCAAAAACTTTAGTGACTCCCCCCTTGGCCCTCCTCCCTTCTAGGAATTTCACAAATAAATCGGTAACTAGCACTCACATAATTAACTGCTCTCTCTTGGTATAGAATAGTTAAGTACTTTCTAAAAAAGTTGGGCAGAGTAACAAAATGATCTAACAACTTACTAGGTTGAAAGGCTTGAAATGTGTCATTTTCATGTTTACACCACACATTTTTTTCCCTTTCTTTTAGAAAATATATAAAACTATAATGAATAATTTGCCATTGTGGTAGTTTAATTGTAGAGCAGAAAAATCTTTAAAAAGAAATCTCTATTATTTTGACTGAAATACCACTACAATCCTGTCACCGATAATTTTTATTAACAACTTAAATGCTTTATGGAGGTTTCTTTCTCTAATTTCTGCATTTTTCAGGAAAAGGGAGAAGGAAATATTTGTCATCAAGTGCCAAAAAGAACAAGTAAAGTTCTAAAATGGGTCTGAAATGGACGAGGCCAAAAAGTATCTCATGTTGTCTAAGCAACAACTACATGCTCAAGTTGATAAGCTATTGGTGCCAGGGTTGGTCAAAATCAAGTTTGTCTTGGCTGTGGATTTGCTGAAGATGTTACCAAATACATTTGGGGTTGGGGACTCTGCTGATTACCACTTCGAGAAGAAAAGGAGCCAGATTCAGCTTTCAGACACACAATCCCCACAGGTAACCACTGCTGTTTCATGGTGGCATTTCTGTAGTTCCTGCTAATAAAGAGAAAAAGATGTGTTCCACTATTGCTGTAACACTAAATAATGAAAAGAAACAGTACACAAAGTGAAATTTCCACAACTCAGTAAATTTGTGTTTCATTGCTAAAGACAAAGAAAAAAGAGATGCCATTGCATGGTTGTTTCTAGAGATGGGTAGTTTTTGCTATCAAAAGAGGTGAAAGAAGCAGAAAATATCTGCCAGACCATGGGTGGGATGGGCCCACTATAACAACAGACAAAGATACAACATTTAAGCCAAGACATCATTAATTGGACCTTCTGGNTTTTTTTTTTTTTGCTAAGATGCTAGACAAGCTCATCTTTTGAAAATTAGCACATGTGACTAAATACACAATGATAAAAGCACTTATATTATTTCCATAAATTCCCTTGACAGCCATTTGAATGCAAATTGAGCAGAAAGAAATCCTGTTTAAATGAATTAACAAGGAAAGACGGCAGGGGGATGTGGGGAGATAAATGGAACTGAATACAGACAGAGTAGATACAACCTCTTAAAAATAGCATTGGCTCATATGCAATATAATTGAATAATACATTTTTAACATTATTATTTAGGGTCAGAGGCCACCTCAGTTTGTTTATCCATCTTGAGTGCACTGATACAGTCAAGACAGTGAAACATGCTTCATCTATTTTACTACTGCAAACCAGGGACGGTCTGTTATGTGTGGAATTTCTTTTCTTTTGTCTCCCTGAACAAAAGAAACAGTAATCTCTTAATTGAAATGATAACAGCACAAAATTGAAATGATACAGCACAAAAAATGTGTCATGTGTTTAGAATCTGCAGCAAACACAGCTCCTTTTGGTGAGGCTTGCGATTGTACTTGCTGCCCTGGTGGGTGCACGCTGTAGAAGATAGCGGCCTTTTAGAATATTTACAATAAAGCTACAACTAATCATTCTAGCAGTTTATTTCAGCTTGAAAACTGAAAAGCAAGACAAGAGTTTATAAAACTTCAGAGTGTAATAGATTATCTAGGTTGGGTTTCTCTGAGAGAGGGATGTGTTGCTCAGGGCAAATATTTCTTCCCAGTACTGTTCCTCTACATCGCTGTAGGGGAAATGGAGGCTACAGCTCTGGTGCTGACTTCAGAGTCTGAAGATGAAGAGCAAGGGAAGAGGTTTGGGCAGAAATACGCTTCTCCCCATAAACCCACTACCAAAGAAACCAGATGGATCCTGCAGGTTCACCTGGGTGTTAGTCATCCCAAAGCATTGTACTGGAAAGGATGAGGAAGGGGAAAACAAGACAGATTGAAATTAAACTTGTATGAAGTAGTACGGAGAAAACAACTCCAGAAGAAAGCTAGAAAGAAACTGAGCATACATTCTCACCACATGTTCCTAAATCAAGTATCCACTGCAACACATCTGTATGCAGTCCTTCTGGATCATGGAGACCAGTAGGTAGATGCAGACCTAATGAAAAACCAAATACGGGTTGCAAGAAGTGACACTAGTGATTCACAATGTGGTATTACCACTGCTCAATTGCTATTCAGCACTGGTGAGTCAGGGATAACTGTACAGATGGATGTATCACGTTCAGAAGAGATGTAAAATTATGGCACATCTTATATGCAAGTATATTTTCGTTTAAAAATAAGTTACATAATCTCAAATAACTTACTTTTCAAAAAAATAATTTAATCCCCATCATTATTTTTCCCCTAAAACTGTAAATAAATTTAACATAGTTCAAAATATTTGGGGCTGAAATAGACACATGAATGCGTTTGCTTTTAATAAAATAATTTTAAACTTTAAGAAGTACAGCCACAGCTCTGTAACTTGGCTTATATGCAAATCTGAACTTCATATTGCCTGAAAATTAGAAACTAATTGATTTGAATTATAATAAATAAGTGAATAATACATTTAAATAACAACATGAACTGTCCACAAATCTGAGATAGTTTGTAGTGTAATTTAATGCAATAGCAAGGGTTTGAAATGTGTAATAGAACAGATTCTAAATTGTGAGCAGATATCCTTTCTTTGTGGCTCACTGAATGTGAGTTCACATTGTTCAAAATGTACATAAGAATGACTAGCTACAGCTGAAAGAAATTAACTACATCCAAAAGATCCTGTCTTGTTTAGAACACACCAAAAAGACAAAACAAAATCTATGAACTATTACACAAAAAAACTCTTTACAATTAGTCTTTCATGAAAACCATCACTGAATCATCTTCCTAAGATGAGCCAAGGTTTAAGTATACAATTCCTGAACCAGGTGAAATTACACTGCTGCACACACATTGCCTCCATGTAACCAGAATACTACAATGCCAAAGTTAGTTTTTATCCCAAAAGACTACCTGGCAAAAATAAAATCCAAGCCTTGCTGGGAGACCTCTTTGTCTCCTCTGAAACAGCTGCAGAAGGGAGTCACAACTGTTCTCCAGGTACAACATGACTACATCCCAGTTGTGATTAATGAAATCAATACAGACAAATTTGTTACCAAATTTAGGAAGCTAAATGTGAAGGGATTACAACCTTGCTTTGCTGGTCCCATCTTTGCAAGGGCTTAGTTGCATAGGGAGAACACTACTGTGAGAACTTATGTTCAAAAACCAGCTTTTCTTCAGAGTCCAGATGAAAATCACCCGCATTTGATCTCTCTTTCTGCAAAATGGAAGGAAAAAAGTCCTCACTTTTGTAGAGGATGATGTGAAGTTTAGTTCTGTGGGCTTGTAAAACTATTTGATAACAAAGGAGAGAGAGCCATAGGAGAATGATGATGATGAGTCAGGATGTTCCAACAACTCAAAACTATGGCATTGATTAAACATTGATGTGAGGAAAAAAAGTGATAGAAGTAGATTAACTACTATTATATCAGACAAAACATCTTCCCTAGAGACCTAACAGCTAGTACTGCCCAGACAGACATTCAAGGGCACCCCAAAACACCTAGATAAAAATGGGGAAATATTGACACCTCTTCATCTATTTTAACTGTTGTTCAGTCTGGATGGTAAGATAGTTTAGCTACAGGTCAAGCAGCAGTCACTATCTGAAAACATGCACACTTCAAACTGCTACATATGCCTGTAAACAATTGTCCCTGCGATAATGCCCTGAATGTCACCAGTAGGATGGGTCTTGGCTGCTATCAGACAGGTAATGGAGATTCTGTTGAAGGCTCTAGACATAACTGGCAGCCCTGAAAGACAACATTACTTCCTTAATAATCCCAAAACTAAGTCATACCTTGAATTCTAAAAACTGCCCTTTTTCCTAGCAAGATTTCAATTGCTTGAAAGAGGGAGAGGGAATCTAAAAAGAGAAAGGAAAAAAAACCCCAAAACAATTAAGAAAACATTTCCCACAATGATTTTGAGATGTTATCTGGCAGTGGTCTTATCAGAGCTACTGGAATATCTTGTTGTTAAAGGAGCTAAATTGTGAGGTTAGTCAGATTTTGTGCTGAATTTTCACTGAGAAGATGTTTTCTGCAGCCACCCAGATGACACTGCTCAAGACATTCCCAGGCCTCATAGGTACTAGGGCTGTACAAAAGGAGGTATGGTCCTATGGGTGTTAGGGCCTTTTTTAGGGCTCGAAGATCAAGAAAGGAAGCAGAAAATCAATGGAAGTTTACTGCGTTTCTGTGTTTTTAGCTGAATGGGTAAGATGAGGATGACTGTTCTGAACTAGTCAAAATTTCTGTGTAGGCACCAGACCTACCCACTCAGAGAACTGCATGATGGCCTCGAGATGAAAAAAAAAGAGTAAATCTGCCTGCCCTTGGGAAAGGAGGCAAACAAAGCGATCTGGCCAGCCAGAGAGAAGAAATTCACCTCTTCTACTTGAGTTTAAGACTTGAGCCCAGTTTTACCAGGGCTGAGGATCAGGGCACTTATTTCACAAGTGCTGGAACAAGAAACTAATTCTTTGTGAAATACATTTGTTCCAAGTCAGGGAAGGTGATACCCATCATCCCCTGGAGTCGATTTGTATAGATTTGTGAAGCTCACCTTGCACTCAGCCACCGCTGTGGAAATGCTCTTTTGCTCCAAATATTTCTGCTCTGTCTTTCCACCCGTTAAAGATGTCCACTGGAGGCTCATTCTATGCTGATGTGTAAATGATGCAGACGTGAAGAGAACTCACAGAGAGAGGGGAAAACATATAATCCCAATGTTTTGTGAGACCATCAGCACCACAGTCTCCGCAACTCTGAAGAACAAGAGCTGCAAGTCCCTTTGTAAGAGGGTCCATCAATGGCTTTAACATGACAGTTGGCCCATTATGCCCTAGTTTTGGAAGTGGAGATAACTGCAGGAGGACTGGAAATTTTACCAAGAATGAAATGCAGATCATGTGCATTTTGGAAAGATGTGTTACAAAGTCAGATAGAGAAATGAGGATGGATTACAAAGTTTCAAAATAAAGTAAATTATAGATAAATGTATCTGATACTAAAGTAATTCTGATAACAGAATCTCACATTTACATCCTCTGAAATATCAACATAATGTTTTTTATTGTTTTGCAACACAACACTTTATCTGAGTGCCATTTTAAGCACACACATGACTCTTGGCTACAACACTCTTTAATCAAGTTACTTCAGTAATATTTTTCTTTCTGAACTTCCTATACTTTTTGTTCAAGAAACTGAACCTGATACACTGTGGTGTTAAATAAACCCAGAATACAGACATGCAGATCAGACACTGCTCAGTAAGAGCAAATAATTTCCACAGATGAGGAAAAACCCCAGCAATTTTGAAGGGGAAATAAATACTGTAACATTTTATGTACTCCAGCCATAATGTCCCATAAATGATTAAATGAAAGAGGATTTTTATAAAATCCATATAGAGAAGATTTTTTTCTTCATTCTGTACTCACAGGCTAAACTTTCCTCATAGAAAACTTTAAAATAGAGGAAAAAAAATGATGGCATTTTCCTTACCATATGGAGGCCTATGTATCTTAGTACAGTGGTGGTATCCAACATGCTTATCTGCACTCCCACTTGACTCTACATCTGTCTAGCTACCCAGGAGAATGATGCATCTGGAAAGGTTGCATAGGCCAAGGGAGTTTACATGTATTTTGCAATGTTCTTGAGAACACTTACTGGAGAGAGGTCAACATGGATTTTTTTTCTTGTATCTCTTTTCATTAAATAAAAACATATTGTATGTTATTTGAACATCCTGAGATCTGTTTTTTCACTAGGAACACAGAAACACATTTGAAAGTGTTTGCTTTTGAGAACCTTGTATGCAAGGGGAATGTTAGAGAAGGCACAATATAAGTGTTCGTACTGAGCAACAGATGTAGATGAAAAGAAAAAACAGGTTTCTGATGGAACAGATTATGGCAAAAAATGCTTTCTGAACAAGTTTGTACACTTGCAATCCAAAAATTAGCATCTTTGCTATTTTTGTGAGTGATCTCTGGTATCCGGTGACAGAACACATAGGAATGGTTCAAAGCTGCGTGAGGCAAGGTTTAGACTGGACATTAGGAAGCATTTCTTTACTGAGAGGGTGGTTAAACACTGGAACAGGCTTTCTAGAGATGTGGTCAATTCTCCAAGCTTGTCAGTGTTTAGGAGGCATTTGGACAATGCTATTAATAACACTCTTTAACATTTGGTGAGCCCTGATGTGGTCAGGCAGTTGGACTAGGTGATCATTGTAGGTCCCTTCCAACCAAACTATACCACTCCATTATATCTGTGAAAAAGTCCTCCTCAAGCCAAAATTGGCAATGAGTAAAGTAAAACAAGGGAAAAAATTCAAAACATTGATTTAAAAAAAAATAAAAGAGAAAAGTAATTCTGTATTCTTCAAATAACAAATACTATAAGGAGAAATATATTCACAAACATCACTGAATCCCAGAAGCTTGAGATATTTTCTTAATTATTAGGCTACTAGCACACGGAGTGGTCAGAAGTAAAAGTTTGATTATTTGTTTAAAAAAGTCAACAAATATATGATATGAGAGAAATTTGACTGCAGTGCCACTAAGCCCAGTTGGTGATGTCCTCCAAATCTCAGTACCTCTAGTTTAATAATTGTGAGAACAGAATAGATCTTTGTAAATTGATGAGTCCACCAGGGTTTCTAGAGCAGGATGTTTTACTTGCCAAGTGGTTTCTCTTCATTGTCTGGAAGAGGAAAGTTAGCTTTCCTGCCTCATTATCCTTTCAATTGTTTCCTCAAATTTAAATAGCATAGTGCAAAAAATGAAATTATTTCTTCTGCAGCTATGGAGGAAGATACCCAAATAAAAAGCTGGTAATCCTGTATTTGAACACCCAGATAGTAACTACTATCTCATAGATTTAACTATGGAAATGAATTAATATCTCTAGATCAATATTGAACCTCAACCAAAAGGCAGAACGGTTGTCATCGTTCAGTTGTACATACTTACCAACAGCCACAACTCTGGTAGCCTGTACTCTAATCAGTTATTCATTAACATTTGAAATAGGTCTGACATTGAAACACAAAGAACACTTCAAAATAGTTAAGGAGATGATCTAACATCACCTGCATGTTCTAATTTAGGATGTCTGCCACACTTGTTACTATTAAAGACTTTTTAAAAAGTAGTATACACTTTCAAGCAGACATACTTTTGCCAGTTTAATTCTAGTGAACAGTGCAACATAGCCTTATTGATTTTAATATCCTAGAGCTGCACATGTTAAGTCACGAAAGCAACATGGTTCTCACCCTATAACAATCAGCTGAAAATGCTGACCCATGAGGATACACCACTTCAGAACATTCCTCTATTTATAAAAACAACTGTAAACCATTTTTCCCCCTAAAAAAAAAAAAAAACAGAAACAAGACTGCACTTTTTTCACATCTACAGGAATTCACAGCATCTCATTTGGAGGGTTAATTTTCAACATTTAAACCAGATGACAAATTTCTCCAAATTAATTTTGTTGCTTTAAGTGGCAAAATGTCTAGTTTCCATATTACCCAGCAGTTTATCTTTTAAAGAGGCAGCTGTGGAATATCCAAAATACTTAGAAACTTCTCTCTGCATCTCTGGGTGGAAAATGACCAGCACAAAGATTATATCCTATACTTTTACATGGAGATAAAGGAATGAGCCCCATAGCCACCAGAAAATCACAGAATCACAGAATATCAGGGTTTGGAAGGGACCTTGAAAGATCATCTAGTCCAATCCCTCTGCCAGAGCAGGAACACCTAGAGCAGGTCACACAGAAATGTGTCCAGGTGGGTTTTCCNCTCTCACCAGGGCAGAGTAGAGCAGGAGGAGGACCTCTCTCGACCTACTAACCACCCCTCTTCTAATACACCCCAGGATGTCATTGGCCTTCTTGGCCACAAGGGCACAGTGCTGGCTCATGGTCATCCTGCTGTCTACCAGGACCCCCACATTCTGGTGTACTTGAGCACTTCACAGAAGTTAACGTACACCCAAAGCCCTCTATCTATGTCCATCATAGCAGCAAAAGCAGTATTACATCCGTGGAAAGGCTGAGAGAGTCAAGAAAGTGAAGTCTGAAGGTAGGACTAAAATTTAAACTTCTGTGTTTACCCCAAACATTATCAGTGTTTGCGTTTGAAGTCCATATTGCTGTATTGCTTTCAGGATGCTGGTGAGCAGGGACTTCCCAGCAATCACAATGCTGGAGGTGACAACATGTGAGCTCTGAGCTCCTTGAGTCCCTGGAGACTCTCCAGAGACATGCACTTGTGTCTCCGTTGCACCACACTGATCTTCATGGGGGCATGCTTTGTTTAGCAGTGACTTGGGGCACAAAACTCATTTCAATTAAAAAAAATTAAAGCATTTCCTAAATTTTGGAAATTATTTTTATTGGTGAGAAACACCCTTCTCCCGTCCCTAGAAACACAAAGGGAACCTTGTGCTAAGAAACACAACCATGGTAGGAAACCAGGGCAATGCAAATTGGCCCCCAAATCCAACTTTGTTGCTGCTTAAACCAGTGTTTAATCCTCCTGTCAGCCTCCCATTGCTCTTCTGCAATACAAATACCTGGTGGCCTGACACCCTTCCTGGGATGGGGCATGGGGCTGCAGCTGCCTGGGAGCCTGGCTCACCAGCTCCAAGAGGAAAGCCGCCATGTTCAGGTGCAAGTCGTCCTGCTGCTGAGGCAAGGTAGGACACCCAACAGCACTGGGAGGACAGCGGCCATGCCCACAGGGGTACTTCTCTGGGGGTTGCAGCAGGGAGGCTGGAGTGGCTTTGCGGGGAGAGACCTTCCCTGGGGGAGGGGACATGACATGTCTCCTTCGGCCAGCTGAGGAGTGGGCTTTGATCTGCCTGGGATGACAGTGCGCCAAACTGTCTCCCATTCAAATGAATCTGCCAGACAGTTGGGAGACATTCCTCAAAGGGTCACCAGCAAAGGGTGGCTCCGGCCCTGTGCTCCTTTATAATGTCTCCTCACCGTCTCATCTGTCTGCCGAGCAGGCCTGCTGTGAATTCCCCCTCAACACCCCGGCTCAATTTGTATGCAAATCCTCCCTCATTTGTTCTTGCTCCCTTCAGAAAGGACAAATTTAGTATAATAACTGTAATTGCTTTAATAACATGAAAAAACCCGACACCTTTATGGGACCAACAATCAAAGACTGAAATTGTAACACAGCATGACAGGTGTGGAGGCATGCCACCATTACCGATTTTCCCATTTCAATATTTCTTTCACCGTCTTGAAAAGTGCTTATCTCAGTAAGCCAGGCATGGCTGCTGGCTCCTGGGCTCTAGGAGCAATGTGTGGGTCCTCTCGAGTCAGGCATGGCTCCCGCCTCAGAGTCCTGTGGCTGGAGAGCAGTGGGCTCTGCTGGGTGCTGGAAGTCCTCTCTGGAGGAAGGGGTGGGTGGGCATGGTCACTGTCCCTGTGTCCTCAAACTGGTGTCTCTCCTCAGCTCTGTGGCGGACATACCAAATATCTTACAGTCTACAGGTCACAGGTTCAGCCAGATGGCTACCCCTGCTTCCCATCAGAGAGACGGAAGGTCTCACAATGGTGGCCCCTATCTCCAATTACACTGCATCATTCTTGCTGAGCTGGCCAGTGTCTATTCTTGGCAACTTTTCCTGATGTAATTGTGAGATTAGGAAATGAGAATCCATTTTCAGCATCAGTCAGCTGGACCAGGGTATGCTTGATCTTGGCTTTTAGGTACAGTCAAACCCATTGACTAACAGTTACAATTTCTAGTCACTATTTGCACTGTAACCTGTAATTTTAATCATAAAGCAACCTCAACGCTAGTCCTCCTGTAATAGCCCCTGCTTTACTATAAGATAAACCCAACATCAATGATCAGTTATTGTATGAACCAGAGTTCCCATCCAAACTATGTGATTATTGGAAATGCAAAAGATGGTGAGACATGTTCTGGTGGAGAGAGGCCACAATACTATGTTTTATCTGGAGACAACTGTGAATGAACCAATTTTTTTGAGTGCAAGGGGAACTCCAGACCTGCCTCAATAACCTGTCTGAGGGCACACTTGCGCGATGCAAGAGAGATATGTGTAAACAGGTGTGAACAGTGAGGGCTTTTTTTAAAGCTTACAGGCAGGAACTGGAATCAGTAACTGGAAACGTTTATTATTACTGACCACCTCCTTCAGATCTTATTCAGGTCAGATGTGAAGGGGTTCTCACAGGTGAAGTGTTTGAGAACATGCTATATCATCAGTATCCAGGTAACTTAAGAAACAGTTTCTGTTCTATTTGATTTGACACAAAACTGCCTGATGAATCTCTCACAAGCAACCAAAATAAAATTCACCATCCCAAAGCAGCTTTATGGAAGATTTCTTCATCATTGAGAAAGGAAAAAAACAAGTGATTTCTTCTCTAGAAGTACTGTATGCATTTTCTTGAATGTCTAGGTCACCAATACATCTACATATGAAACTACCACATAATATTTGACCTTGATACTAAAATTCTTCAGAGATCAAAAGCAAGTACTAAAAAAACCCAAGATATTTATACAGCCCATAATAGTAGACTCCTACTTTACTGGAACTTCTCAGTGAAGACAGGCCTGAACGAAACCTCAGGTCGGCACATCATACCAACAAAAGAAAACAAATAAACAAAAAGCTAAAGCTCTGTCTCAGATCTCAGAGGGTTACCAGGAATGTTCCTGGTTCTGCTAAAGACTTTGGTGCATGACTGCTTGGTACTCTTCATTCTACAGGAAAAAAAAAAAAAAAAAAAAAAAAGAAAAGGAAAGGAAAGGATAGGAAAGAAAAGAAAAGAAAAGAAAAGAAACTCTCTTTAGCTTGAAAGTGAGCACTAAACCCAGCTTTTGATTGAAATGAGAGAACCCTGAGGAACAAGATCTCAGCAACATACTGCTATCTTTGGGTAAACATTTGTTTGCAATATCTTTTTAAAATAATACTGTCGACTTCAGTGATTGACGATTTCACCCCATTTATCACTGACAACTAGAATTATTTTTTCAGCTGTGGATCATGTTAATTGTGGAAGCTAATAGGGAGGAATGTGAGGTAAATGGTCTCAATACCTTTAGTATATGTGATGACTTTACCAGACTTGCAGTACTGTATTTACTGTAACCAAAAGGTCATGCTCTATATTTTAAAGGTAAACAGTGAACTTTCCTGCATCTGTCACACTCCTGGAAATCATGTACAAAAATATTTTTAGAAAAGGCAATTAGCATTTTTTTTAATTAACCTTAGTTTCAGATACTGGAAGGAAGGCTTTCAACTTTAACTGACAGACATGTGTAAACCAGAGTGTGGTTTATCTCACTGGCAAACAAAGCAATTTACTGAAGATGGACTAAGGCTGTAAACACTGAGGGAATGATGAGATTGCATTTTTCATTCTACTCTTAAATAAAAAAAAAAAAAAAAAGCAATTTCCCAGATACTAATCAGTGTTAATTTTAAATGGTACAATCAATCCTATTCATGTCTTGAATATCTAGGTCTTACTAAGACACTGTACACAGGAATGTTATAATAATTCTGTTCTAGTTTTGCAAGCAGACATTTTTTGTTACAGGAATTAAAAATACACAATTTTGATATGGGCAGAAATAGGGTCTTTGAAAGATATACAGTAATACTGTAATTTCAGTGTATAAGCTTCTCTGAGGATATGCTATTGAACACGGTAGCACACATGGTCTACTTTGAGATGTACATAAAGCTTGTATTTCAAAAAATAGCAAGATGAGTATTAGTAGAAAATAGGCATATGCTTTCAAGTAAATGAGATAGAGTGACACAGGACAGACAATCCTATTTTAGCATGTGCTAACAGAATGCAGAATGGTTTCATTTCTATAGAGGAAATTTTTAGAGTGCCAACCTTAACACACAGCAGGAATTGTTGCTTTAAAGGGACTGTGTCAAAGTTGACAGGCCCAAAATGTAACCTACCGTAAAATTAAACTTTTTACGAAATGCCCTTTTGATCCTGAAAAATCTATCAATCTTCCAAATCCAAGACTGTCACATTGTTAAAATACCAAATACTTTGCAGTATGGTTGCCCATTAAATTTGGTTTGATTTTGCAACATGTATATCCAAGTCATGATTTTGCTCTGTCCTTCACAGTATCTTTGGGACTATGCATTTAAACAGTACCAGATCTTTTGTTTGATTTCCATGATTTAGCATTTCAGTTAGCAGTAATTTATAACAAAGCTATGATATGAGGCTTCTGTACTCCAATGGTAAATGTCGCACTGGAAAGAGGGCAATTCTTCATACATGGAAGTTGCCAAACCACAAAAGGATTTATTTTTGCCTTGATTTACTTTATACATGCAAATAGTTTCCAGTGCACACTGAAATGCAATAAATTATAGCTACATGGCACAGTAATAAAAATGAGCCACAGCATTTCGCTATTTCAAGGTGACAGGTAAAAAAAGAAGTACTGTGATTGCTAGTTTTGCCTTTTGTCAGTCTTAGCTCACAAGCTAATAGTGAGAATTGAGAAAATTAATTGTGAATGGTTTTTCTTATATTGCCAAAAAGCGAAATAGGCACAATTCATGCCTTTTACCTACTAGCACGTGGGCAGGTTCTCAAATATATGTACACATTTTCCACATGATGGGAAATGTTTCTGTGCTTAGAAACTAACAGCTTTTTTTTTTACAAATATGGTCATTACCAAAACCAGGCAATTTTCAGGCAATGAATCCCTCTATTCCCATAATAGTAGTATGGCTGGACATGGATTATGTCCTAGCTCCTCTTCATACCATCAGCACTAAATTTTCAGGACCTTTTGCTGAACACTTTCGTTGGGTTTACTGTAAATCTGACAACCAGATGATTAAAATATCTCTCTTCTGTCCTCCCCACCTTATTGCCACAGATAACTGGAGCTGCAGACACTGCTGTTAGCACCAATATTCACATTTGGTCACCTGCCTTTTCTAGACACCTTCAGTGATTAAAAAATTAAGACATATTTAAGCCATCGTAAATCCTTGCACACACATACACTCGATAAACAAGGCTGTCCTGAATGTACTCCTCACAACCCACCAGAACACCACGTATCACATTTTCCTACGGAATCTGGTGAATGAACAAGCAATTTATGCAGCATACTTTGGCTTCTCTAAATATAGCTGTGACAAAAGCTAAAATACATTGTAAGCAGCTGCAAATAAGCATAAATGTCTCAGAACTAGTTAAGTAAGACACGATCTTCAGTCCAACCCACACAATGAAGTCAGTCAGTTCACCCATGAAAGCTGAGGATTGAGAAGGTTATTGACTTTTTCACTCTCAAGAATGGAACAGAATTCAGTTCAAGTCTCAGAACAGAATTCAGCAACTCTACTTGATTTCAGGGGTTGTTTTTAACTGCAGAAACTGAAAAAGGTATCGTTTTTATTTTTGTGTAGGATATGGGACTCTCTCATCCTCGTGTTAACCTAGCCCCTGGATGACTAACCCTACAGCTGACACAAACAGATGTTTTTATTTGTTTGAACTATTAGGTCAAAGGGCTAATGAGCTAATGAAAATTCTTTCAAGAGCTATCAAATGAGGCATGATTAGCAGATTTTCAGTTCCCATTTATATGAAACAAAAGAATTAAGAAATATCCCAAGTTTACAAATCTTTTATTTCCACCCTACTCTTGGTAAGAGCCAGATTTTAAAAAAATAAAAAGAAAAAAGCATAGCTCAGTAGCTGAATCAGCAACTCCAGTCTGGCTCAGCACTGCTGTACTCCCATCAGCTGTTACAACTTACGTTACAACTTTGAGTCTCTTCCACGCAAAGAACGTTTGATAGGGTTACATTGAGTTGTCTCAGGAAGCTTTTATGTTTCGCATAGTATTTTCCTTTGCTCAACTTCTGTAGCTTTTTTTGAGTATATGTAGTTTGCCATGTCACTTTATTTAAAAATAATTTCTAGTCATATAAACATGCCCCTCAGTTTAACATTACGGAATAACTGTATAAAGATTACTTTAATCTCTGTTCCACCAATAAACCTGCAATATCTTTCAGATATATTTCTGAATATATAATAACATCTTGCTGTGGAAATAAATCAGCCAATTCTTGGAAGTTTCTGGTTTTTATATATATGTGTGTAAAGGTACAACTATGTATAATTTAGCAATGATTGTATAGTAATATTTGTTTTCATCTAGGAGTGAATAACTTACCTTGAAGATTCCAAATCAAGGTAATACGCCATACTCCCAAACTGGCTGCTACTCAAGAAATGCAAACTTAGCAACTCAACTCTACACAGTGTTTATTTTTTTAAATTTTTTTTTTTGATAGTGGAAATCATGTATAAATCACAAACAGTACAAGTTTCTCATGTCAGCAGTTGTCCACTTGAAAGTGTCAACTTCTTTGTATAGACACTGTATTTTTAGTATAAAGTCAAGATAATATGGCAGTTAACTAATACTTTCAACTACAGTAAAGATACAAACTTTTGTAATATAAATTAATTGCCATTACAAAAAGGCAACTGTATTAACTAATACGGTACAAAAATCTGCAACTTCTATAAATATAATTAAATGCAAGAAATTAAATGAAATAATACATCACAGATTTTTGTATAGCGCATTCGAAGAGGCAAGCAAAGATACACGTAGAGCATCACACAGCAAGGAAGAATATAAAAATCCACTAAGATTTAACTTTTTTTTTTTCCATACAAATTCTAGAAGTACAAGTACTGGACACAACATGGAAGCAGGAAGATTACCAGCTCAGAGCAGGCAGACAAAGAGATCTTATTGACAAGTTGTAAAGCGTTAGGCAGCAGACAGAAGCTTGTCAAAACCAGCTGTTGTTGGATACTGATTGATAATGTTTTCATTCTGACGGCTGAGGCACTGCAGACAGCCACAGGTCTGAGAAGAAGCCCAATGTGGGCACATACATATACACCCACATGCACACACAAAGTAATTTAACAGATGGCTAAAGAACATTAAAGCACAGTATCTTTTTTAAAAAGACAGTGTTCACTCCTTGATGAACTTGTATGGAAAGCAGAGACTAGTGCACAAGTTTATTTCACCTAAATGATGAACATATGTGAAAAGATTGAAAAGAAAAAGAAAAAGAAAAAGAAAAAGAAAAAGAAAAAGAAAAAGAAAAAGAAAAAGAAAAAGAAAAAGAAAAAGAAAAAGAAAAAGAAAAAGAAAAAGAAAAAGAAAAAGAAAAAGAAAAAGAAAAAGANAAAGAAGGACAATTGAGATCGGTCATCTGTATGAAAACTGCATGGTGCTTACATATTCTACCACAGCTAGAGCATTCAACAACACTTTAGACAAGGCAACATGACGTGAGCTGCTACAAATGTTTTTAATTCCCCATTAAAAAGTGAAGGTATGTATAGACATTGAAAAGGTACACATCCATTAAGTCCATCCACAACACGAAACCACAGAATCACTACATTCAAAATAAAGTTAAGTGTTGGTCTTAGCCTTAAGCGGTTATGAGGTATTCTTTCAACCTGTGGTGAGGAATGATCACTGTACGAGTAAGGAAAAGCATATTCAAAATCATTCTGGGAAAAA
>VXBJ01002012.1:43312-76299 GCA_013400055.1 Nycticryphes semicollaris | reverse complement strand
TTTTTTTTTTTTTAAATATGACCCTCTGAAGTAAAACCAAAAGGAAACGCAAGGCTGGCTTCATCAGCATTTCTGTGTGATGGCAGCACAAGCAAAATCTCTAGACAAGATTTCAAAACCATCAGAAGGCTTTTAGTGCAACTTCTTACAGGTAGTGGTGAATGCTTTACAAATTAGTATTTCTAGTCTGTACAGCTTTCCAATCCTTTTCTTAATTATTATTTTTTGTTTTTCTTTTTACAAAAGATCACCTGAAATACTTTCAACTGTGCTTTGTACTTACCTTTGTAATAGACCTGGCGAATAGTTTCAGCTCATAAATCTTTAAAAAACAGAATACAGTCACTTACACAGATATTCCACAAAATCATATACACAGTACTTGATGAAACAGATGCATTTTTCTATTCTTGTTATCTCCAGTGGCCACAAGACACTACACTTTTCAGATTGCAAGTGATGGCTGAAAGAAATGTATTTTAAAGAAGATAGCTCACAGTTCTGAATGAATAAATAGGATGCCTGGCAAATCAGCACAGACACGCTGTTCCAAAGAGAGAGCATGCAGTATTGGCAAATGCAAGTGTGAGACAAGAAAAAGAAGAGTGAGCTAGAAAGCCTGAAGATGAATACAGAAGGGTGCTTACTGGGAAATATTGCATCATCTATCAGGATGGAGAGAGTGGAAGATTTTTAAAATGGATCAGAATTTTTTTATACCACTACCTATAATAATGTTATAATGGGTCTGGGACAAGTAAGACGGATGAGAGACAGAAAACTGGTGAGAGTGCAAAGGTGCTACTGAGATTTGGATGTATGTCAATGGAAGAAAAGTTAGGCTTTGAAGAGCTACAAGCGTCTCTCGCCTCTTTTCATGCAAGTCTGTACAACACAACAATGCAGTACAGTGTATTAGATTTCTTTGGTTACACTCTGTTAACTTGTTAAAAAAAAATAGCAAGAATCAGGTAGCTGCCAGAAACATACACCTATAGGTTGCCTTCCATGTCTCATTCACCTAGCATAATCTGTTTGCCTTCCATGTCTCATTCACCTAGCATAATCTGTTTATACCAGCATGAGCTTTTCCTACATCTGGAAGGCATGAGAACAGCAGCAGCAGGTCTATAGAGAAGACCAGACTTCCAGATGAAGATTCAAACACCCAGTGCTGGTCTGACAATAAAAGACTAAGGCTCACAATAACCAATCCCAGAGCGAGCCAAACAGCATCCCTTCCTGAGTGACAAGTGAAGCAGGAACAGAGAAGGAGACACTGTACAAAAATGCATGCAATGAAAGCACAGTAAAATATTTTTGCTTTAATATCTACAACTTTAATTCTTTCATTTATTCCAAAGAATTAATAATAAATGGAAATCAGACATCAGGTTTTATACAAGTCTATAACTAATCCTTTAAGTCTCTGCTGCTATTGCTTCCTCTCTTACCCACTGTGTTTTCTGAAGTACTTTGGGTTGCAACAGATACTGACAGTTACGTACTTACAGTTACAGTGTTAGAATATAAAATCATAAAGAGGAAGGCTGAAAATTAGCCCTGGTTAAAGTCAGATATTTGGAGGACATCTAAAAGTTACATTTTCTTCCCCCATATATGACATAGACATAAAAATGCCAATTTACTGCATATAAGGACAATTTTCTATATGTGTGTTCCTGCCACATCCAAATAAATTCCTGAACTATACCTGAAAAAACAGATTAAATTTAAGATCAATTTAAATTTAAGGTAATTTGTTTAAACTAATATCATTGCCCTAATCCGTTAAAAAAATATAAAATGGAGCACATCCAAAGATAATTTTACTATATTTCACTATACCACCATACATCTCCTGTCTACATTCTCTCACTTAGGTTTGGTATTTTTTGTTACACCTTCAGTTAAAGAATACAAATCACTAGTAGAAACTCAACAGTCCAGACCTTTAAGTAGATATCATTCAGAACCCTGCAGAGTTTTCATAGCTTTTTTTTTTTAAACAATAGATTGCAGATATTCATGGTTTATTTCAGAATATAATACTAACAACAGAATACGCTGATTTCAGCAGCAAAATATGCCAGCTTTAACTTCAGATTGTACTTTCATCTAGGAACAAAACCTGAGACACAGGTATACAAGTGCTGAGTTTTTTCCCCCCCCCCCCCATTACCTGTGATGCAGAATGTCAATATAAACTTTAAAACAATGAGAAGTCCAAAGATCAATCATTATGACATGCCTTCTGCAAATGCCATGTCTTCTGTTCAGATAATAGTTAAACAGTATTTTCTGGAGAGGTGCACATGTGATGATTCATCTGTGTTTGCCTGAACATGTATATAAATCTAGGACTTGAATAAATAACATCTGTATACCGTGCCCATGTCTGCAAAGCACCAAAACACTGTATGGACATGTACTCTTGTATTAACAGCAAAGAACAGGATTTCTAAGGGCTTTGTTGTTGGTTGTCCACACTTACAGTACTGAAACCATTCCAAGCTAACAGCCAGTATGAATACAAAAGAAAAGCCATTTATTCAGCAGTAGCTGTGGTGCTACAAGATGCATGCTCTCAAGCACAGCAGACCCAACAGCAGTTGCACACACTCCATTTGATCCATACCAGGTACAGAACAGGGTGTGTAGGTGTGGGATGGTTTCAGCCTCACTTCAGGTCCTTTGCGGATGGGTGTACTGTGAGTTATCTGAAGTCCACACAGAGGCAACGGAAGCCCAGAACTAACTGCGATTAACCTTTTCTGGTTTGAAAGCAGAAAATATGAAATAAATCAATTTTGGAAATAGTTAACATACAGTATTTCAAAAGTAAGGAATGCTTCCAGAGACCCTGCCACTGTGAGCTTCAGTTCCTGGCTGCCAGATTGCCATGAGCTCTGTGAGAGCTCAGTTTCTCCACTGCCAGGGACTTCTGCGCGAGTGGTTTCTGAAGATTTCTTCCTTGCTCTGTATTTAGAAGATGCAAATCCATGCTTTGGGTTTTCTAGGTCCAGGCCCAGGGAAGTGCCAATGCTCCCAAACTCACAGCAAGCCACCACTAGTATTGCAGGCAGCTGCAGACTTATGTCCATCCCTTAATATTTAATTATTCCACCTAGAAATATGGAAAACCCTATTCATGCTCTGTGACTAGGACTTGGCTTGAGTAAGGCTGCTCACCACTTAAAGACCCCTTCATAAAATACCAGGGTACCAAGAAAGCAAAACAGCTCAAATCAGACACGGTCCTGTATACGGGGGTACAGGCAACACCCATGCGCAACACCAAATTGCCACTACCTCTAAAATGACACCAAACACATGAACAATCACAGATACAGGAAAAAGGGAGCACACTCAGAAAAGGTATTCCAAGTCAGGTAACTGAACTATTTCCAGAATAGGGAAGAAATATTGCTGAACGAAAGTAGAGGTTTGCAGCAAAGACACTGGAAAAGCCAGGGATGACCAGAAGCATTTTGAGAAGATTGGGTGAATACAATGAGTTGCTGAAGAACTATATTGTTCTTTTGACTCTTGAACTTAAAGGAAATAGGCTAGAATCTTTCTTTTTCCAAGCTCCAGCATTAGTAGTTCCATTACCCTGGGCTGCGGCAGGGAGTTCTACCGGTCTGAGAAGTCTTTTAGTAAAAAAGTCCCATGGGAAGGGACAAGCAAAAGAGTAATGAATATTCTTCAGTTATTGCATCAAGATACCACTTGCCTTACATTATCCTGATCCACACTGTGAGGAAAAAGATGAAATAACAGGAAGTAGATCAAGAGATGCATATACATAAAAGAAGAAAGATCCGCTGATATCTCAGGCAGGATATCAACCTTTACATAAAAAAATCCCATACCCAAAGAATCCACACTGCTCTCCAAAGAATGCCCAAATTCTAGGGCAGACAGACAGCATCTACAAAACTTACGGTCTCTTTGAAGGAGGGCTAGTGATAATAATATTGAAGATGCTTGAAATAGGATTTGCAATAAAGCCATTGTTACTTTGATTAAGTAAATTAAGGCTTGCCTTTTTACACCTGTAACTGTGGAGTGCCTTGACAGTGTCACTGAAAAGTCAGATTCTTTCTAAAGGAAAGCACCTGAAGGCAGGAAGATTATGTCCTGGTGATGCCCAAATTCTCACTGTTGTATCAAGTGACACTGGCAGAAAGGGAGGCCAGCTTCTGCAAGCTGACAGGTAGTTGCTTCCCTCTGCCTCTGAATATGACTTGTAGTCTTACCAACAGGCCCCATCATTCCACCTGGGGTAATCTTTTCACTGGAAAAGAAATTTTATATAGCAAATATATAGCTGACATCAATATTTTTTTAAGAAGATGAGAAGATTAATAGTAGTTGACTAAAACATTTTAACACAACAGATTTTTCTAAGCACTCTCTACTCACCTTACTCTACTCACTACAGAATTTAAAATGTTAAGTGAAAAAAACAAATCAGTTTAGGAAGGCTTCAGCTCTGTCCTTCTGAGTTGGTGTCTGGGTCTAGACTTAAACTTGACTTGGGAAGTGTACGTTTTGAACTACAAGAGGAGTTTCAGTGCAATAGATTTGCCCTTTAAAATGCTAAAGGCCAATTTAAGTGAAATCTAATGGATGATATGTGTCTTAATGTTTTAGTACTGAGATTGACCTGAGTTCCAACTGAAGGGTGGTAGCATAGAATCATAGAATCATAGAATTGCCTAGGTCTGGAGGGACCACTATCATCTAGTCCAACCACCAACCTATCTCTGATTAAAAATAATCAACAAAACAGACAAAAAAACCCCAACAACGACCCATCACTAAATCACATCACTAAGCAGTATGTCAACCCATTCCAATGCTTAATAACCCTTTCAGTGCAAAAAATTTTCCTGGTCTCCAATCTGAACCTCCCCTGGCACAACTTGAGGACATGGTACTGAAGGTGGGGCCTCACCAGCGCCGCGTAGAGGGGGACGATCACCTCCTGAGTCCTACTCACTGTGCCATTCCTGATACAGACTAGGATGCTGTTGGTCTTCTTGGCCCCTGACAATCTAACATACGGTCATTTGATCTTAGATCAAATAGATAACCTATATGTATTCAGAATTGTGGTCTGATGAAGGTATAATCACCTCAACATATTTGGGGATTCTCATGCTTAAGATAAATCTTAATTCTGCACATTTGCAATTACTAATTGAGTTTTCTTTACATTAAAAATCACAGTATTAAAAGTTTGCTGACCACTAGTGTCATGCTAAAAATGTATAGTGTATATCACTAGTTTTTTGCAAATACACATCAAATTTGCACCACTTTACCACTTCTTTATAATGAACTATTAAATTTGACCACAGCTTAAATGATGTTAACTAAGTATTCCATACATACAGGCCAGGAAAGATTCTGTATATTGAAGTTAATGAGTTTAAGTCCAAACTCACATATAAGAAACAACCAATTATCCTGTCTGAAACACAGGCTTGTAAAACTCTCAGTTACTTGTAAAACGGTCTGCTACACACGAGTAAGATGTTGTTTAAATGACTTGTTTGACTAGATGCATTCACCATGAAATTGATTCTTTTAAAGCATTATTTTTAAACTTGATACAAGTTAACTGTGTAAACTGAAAATGGGAAAAAAACTTGGCATTATAAAGTGTAGGTTTCAGTATGCGTTTAGTATTTTATGAGGTTAAGGGTTACTTGAATGAGAAACTCATCAAGAACAAATAGTCACTTGTAGGGCAGTAATTGAAAGGTTTCATACAATTAAACTACTCTGAAATTTTTATGCCAAGATGTATGGTAAGAGATCTAATGTTATTCCACTGCAGCTCCAAAGTAGTACAAAGACAATAAAATGACAAATAGAACATCTTTCGGCCATAAGCACCAAAAATAAATCTGAGTCGCTATTTTTCTATAATCTGAAAGTATATTGTGGTTTTACACTGGACGCTTTCAGTTAGATTTAGTATTATTTTTTTGTTATGCCTTTTAGGCAGCAGGTGGCATGAGAAGGGGATAACTAGCAACAGGCTACTGAATATTCCTTAATCTCCAGCTCAGGGACTCAGTTTTCAACCATATAGCGGTCCAGATTTCAAAGAAAAAGAAGAAACCATTACAAGGAGGTCATGGAGTTGAAAGTGAAGAAAAAAAAACAACTCACCAACGCTAAAAATAATTCTTCTAATACTTAAGCTTGTTCAATAATATTTTGGATTTGAATGCTTAGCATGGTCCTAAAATACAGACAGATAGACCATGCTAGGGTTACCAAACAGACTAGAATTTGCAAAGTAGTGTTTTACATTTACTTCCATAACTGGAGAATGGTTCTATTGGTTCATAATGAATTGGTGTATTAGCAGTAAGTTGCTAATAATTCACAGATGCTTTACTGTCTTAAACCAAAAAGAAGTCTACTTGGTAACAGTTAAAATTTGAAATCCTATCAATTGAACACTTCAAATTGTCCTCTCAAAAAAGAAATGACTGCATTACAAGATGAAGCACTAACAATAGTTTTTTTAAGAAATCAATATAACAAATAAAGTGTTTTATAGGTTGCTCCAGAAAAGCTGGAAAAGATACTTATGCTGCCTACTCCAAAACTGTTCTGGAGAAGAATCAAATTCTCAGACTCTGAATAAAAGTATTTGCACATTGTACAGCAGTTTACTCAGTGAACAGTGTCACCAGCCATGCTGTTTTATAAGCCCAGTTGTAGACAGATTAATAGAAGGACAGTGTCATCATCACATCAGTGAGACCACAGGCAGTGCATCAGGAATTGTAGAGGGGAGGTAAGGAGAGGTGTGAAGAGATCAACCACATAAAATGGCTTTAGATGACTTACAAGCAATAAAACATCCTGCTTCTAAAGAGGTTTAGTCCACCACAGCAGAAATAACACCACATTAAAAGAAGAAAATTTCATCCCAGCTGGTACTATATACAGTCTAGTTAATGTTTGCCAACTAGAAAACAGAAATCTGTAAACAGACATGAAGGGTCTTGAAGTATCTGGAAAAATGGACAATGATGAGAAAAATCAAAGTGAAAACAGTGACATTTGTAACAGGAAACAAATGTGGTTAATTTGTTCCCTTGATAGGAGTTAAAATGTATTAACAGGATGTATCAGTAAAAATAAGGTATAAATGCAATCAGTGGGGCTTAGATTAAAGACAAATGGGAGTACAAACAAGTGCAACTGGATCCTATAAAAAAATCCATAGGCTGGTGGTCTGATACATGGTCTGGTGAACAAACATCCTGGATGACATACAACTCCTCATCCTCTCTCTTCCTTTCACTACTAACATTCAGACATGACAGTAAGTTCATTATCAGTTACGTAATTTACTCACTGTTGATACAACAGTAGAAGAAGAAAGATCCAGGACTGCACTTTAATTATCAACTGCACACAAGTCTACATGCAAGAAGAACACCTCAATTTATAACATATAAAAAGGTAAAGTGACATTGTCATTAAAATGGCTGCACAAAAATGCCTAACTGAAGCAAGAAGGAAAATACAGTATCTTGTTAATGTCATATCCAATCATATTCTGCTTCATTAATCACTCCCAATATTTTGATGGGCTATAAAGAAGAAAAAACACTTGGTCAAGTAATTTTTTTTTTCATGAACAGTTCATCTACCTATTACTAGTCCCAGTCTGTGGAGATATAAACACTTCCAGTGCAATAGAAACCCAATTTACAGGAAGAAAAAAAAATCTATGGTCTTATACTTTGATATTGGCACACACTTGTGCATGCTACATTTTTACCACTGCAAGTTAGACCCAAGTGTGTTTGTAATCACACACCTATGCAAACTGAACAACACATGCAAGTGAATGACTGACTGCATGAAAAGTGAGGAGAAGGAGAGAGTAAAACAGGAATTGTCTGTGGGAAATAAGAACATAACAGGCACAAATCAAAAAGCTTTTAGATTCCTTCTTTTAAGTATTCTTTGTGAGGGAATAGCACTATTTAATTGAATTACTCATTGCCCATTGAAATATATTTTATTTCTTTATACTGGTAGAAACAGCTACTGTTCAGACCTCTCCATAGTGCACTGGGCTTGGCTGCACACAACTAACCTCACAACAGGCACCCTTCCAAATCAGAGGGGAGAGCAGAGGGCAACAACACCTCTCCCAGCTGCAGAGCGGTTTGTGGGATTTTTAATTTATTTATTATTTTTGTACAAAACCACTACAGATTGCAAGTCACTGTGATAGCACAGTGATAAAGACCATGCCTCTATCCGATACAGATACATCTGGAACACTCTGAATCCTAGCTTGTACTTAATGATGAGGATATTCAGAAGCAGGAAACTGCAAGGAAAAAAACTAGCAGAGGGACATCAAACGGAAGAAAAAATAAAATCCCTTTCTGTACAATTGCTAGTATTATTATATTTTAGGACCATGATCTAGGCTACCTTCCTGCAGAAGGAAGTCTGTGCAAAGAAGTGGAGGTCAAGCCTAGAGTGACATGGTTCACTGAATGACCAAATAGAGGTTTACGTATTTCCTTTATGGCTGCTGGCACTGGTTCTGGCCTAGAAGCCTCTAATGAACAAAGAGAGCTCTGATCCCTTCTGGAGCCATTCATATGTGATTAAGATCCAACAATACAGCACTTTGATCCACTGAGCTACACAAGGATTGGATGTTTACTGAAGGAGTCATTTCGGGTGAAAGGCAAGGAGAAGAAAAGAAGGGAATTTTCCTGATCAGGTCAATCTTACTGAGACAGCACTCTTCTCACATCTAACGTGCATTGTGCTCTCTGGAGAGTTTTGAAGCTTTGGAAAGATGACAGACTACTGAGGTATAGCAAAAAGGAGTGAACTGTGATATCAGTGTCTCGAGTACAAAGATGGAATAAGATTAATTTTCAAGACAAGAAAGTTGAGTTAGTTGTTGCAAGACATATTGCAGCAAAGATGGACATATAAATGGACAATCATTACAGCAAATTGGATTGCATCCCTCACAGGTATGCTTGAAAAGCTTGCAATATCATAGTCACAAATAAATACTTCCTCACTCTGATGTAGCTGAAAATAGCAGGACAGGTATGGATGGGTCTATAAAAAAAATAAAATCAGAGAATGAACACCTGGTTCCCTGAAAGTAATCTTTCTATCTTGACACCAATATACTTCACATAACCCAAGAGAATTAAAGGCCTGTTTGAAGTTAGAAGAGCATGTACATGACACACCATTTGGAGGAGTATTTACTTTTTTCAACAGACGTAAGTATTAAGCACAGGTGATGGATTCAGATCCACAGGAATGAACGGAGGCTGGAATGTCTAGACAACCAGGAAAGCATAACACAGGTGTGACAACTCTGCTTGACTATGACATTCCAACATTTTCAGTATAAACTAAGTAACTTCCATCATCTGTTGATATAAAAGCAGAAGAGGGAAAACTTATTTGGCTTTGTCTACTACAAATGTCTACTCCTAATAATTTATTTTGGAAGCTAACTCTCCTTTTTATATTTGGGTTGGATACTTCCAAGTCCACCTGGGGATGGCTCAGCTCTCTGGTTATCCCGTACAACAGTTTTCAGTTCAGAAAGCACTAAATTCTGTCAATGGTTTAGCCAGGTCGTTTATACTTGAATGCTTTTTATGTGGCTGTCCTACTGGACAGCAGGTGATTTTTTGCTCAAAAGAAAATATTTGTATTTGACAATTACACTCTAACTTCTTGAACGCCTTGCCAACGTATGTGTACTATGATTCCTCATGTACAAATCAAGCAGAGCGCGCTATCTTTCCTCAGATGTTTTTCAAAAAATAACAACATAGAGCTGCACTGACAGCCAACTACCAACAGCAGTAAAGTCAAGGTGAAAGCAGAGAGAATCAACAAGGTGGTAACCCCAAACCTAAAACTTATTTTCAGTATTTGCAATGAAAGGGGGTTTACTATCAGTCTTGTACCATAGAAGAGACCACTACTCTCTGTAAACTCCTCAGTTTTATAGTGCTCTAATGTCAGATATATATCAAACAAATCTTGAACTACTGTGTTTCTATATACAACTAAGGCAATTAAAAGGTACCTACTCTTTAAAGCAGTATCACAGAAAAATATATGGAACAAGTATTTTGTACCTGAGTGTTAATTCAATGTTGATAAGGAGGTGTCCTCCTATCCTAAAAAACATAGTTCATAGGAAAAAGATGGGGCTTCCTTTGGAAAGTTCACCTGCAGTTTGTGCTTAAAGACTATATGGCAAGTGACTTAGGTACATATTACCAGTTTTGAATTTACAGAAAAGGAAATTTTATTTTCCCTATCACATGTCTGAAGTATAATATGTTCAGCAGACAGATTATCAATAAAGTCATCTTCAATAATTAACGTTTGATTATTCCTGTCTTAATTTCATCTGCTTTGCTGAAGATAATCTCAAATTAATCACTTAATTTTCATCAAATAATTAGAAGTTTATTAGAGCACATTTGCTATTACTAATCCATGAAATTGAGACAATTTAACAAATCCATTAAACTAGTACAAATACAATTTTCTTTTGAAACTACAGAACTGTAAGCAAGGAATCAGTCCCTTTGGAAAACTAACAGTGGGTGTTCCCTAGGTCTGACCTGTGATTTGGCAGAGGGACAGGAGCCTGGACAGCAGCACTCTCCCATCACATTTACACGGCTGCAGTTCATTAATATTATGGGTAAGAGCAGAACCTGGTTTGACAGGCCAAAACAACTTATTGACCCTATTCAGAATTCAAAGCAAAGGCATATATTTTAATGGCAAGTAAGCAGTTAGGCCAGTCTGTTAATTGCTGCCAGTCTGCAACAGGCAGTCTCCTGAGTGACACCTGCGCTTTTGAAACTTGCCCTACAGCCATACACAGCTGAGATGCTTGACAGCACTAGTGTGACTGCTCTTCTTTACCTTTAGAAAAGCTCCGCTTTTCAGAGTCGTCTGTACTGCAAAAGTACCCTGCATGTCATTGTGTGACAATTCATTTTCAATAATTTCATTATATCCTGGGTTTTGGAAAGTCTGCTTTGTTCTGTCCTGGTAACCAAGAAAACTAATTTTTTGACTTTAGCTTTCAAACAGAAAAATCTTAAAGGTTGTTTCCATAGATTATGATAATTGAATTGTATGCAGAGTATTGGTGTATTACAGCTGTACAGTTATGCCCAACTTCTTGATCAGTCTTTCCCAGAAAGTCCTGTCCTCCATCCTGATTCAAGTTCAAACCCAAAATCAGAGCAAACTTTTGATTAAACTCATCCAAAATACATGTGCAGGGTAGAGCTTTCACTTGGGTAGCTGCCAGACCACCTTTGCCTCCCACCGACAACTGAATATCCAGCTGCAGCAGGAATGAAGGATAAGAACATGACATACCTGCAGCAATCAAACAGGAAAAAGTTCACTCCAGACTCCAGGGGTAAAGGATCACCTTCTTTGCTTTGACTGGCCAACCAGAATAAAGGGGGCAAATTTTCTTTGCGTTGATTGGCCATGAGCTCAGTCTGCTTCATTTTCTACTGAAACTTTACTATAGCAGTAGAATTGCCCAAGTGATTCTTGGACAAAGGTGAACACTGAAGGACTGAAGCTTTTCAAACACATGGTGAAGGGAGCTCCAGCTGTGGGCATACATTAAATTAAGTCAATTTTGGCCAGTAGAGATGGAAGTAAAAAGAGCTAAGAGGCCTATGTAGGTAGTTGGGAGTTTTTTTTAACTTTTTCTCTCTTCCCCTTATTCACCTCAAGAGAGACCTCACAGGTGGTATGAACAAGTGAAGAAATGGTGAAGTAAAGAAGCAACAGGCAGCAAAAGAGAGGCATGCTCCATTAGGAACATGTGAGGGCAGAGGGAAAAACATAGAATTCAAACCAGAAAGTTCAGATCAATATTACTTTGGGATTAGTTTTATTGGAAATTGCAAGAGGCAGATTCAAAGTGTTATTGTATGAGAACTCCACCTTCCATTACACCTATTTGTTTATCCCCAGTATTTCCAGTTCATTTCAGAAGTCAGTTGGAAAGTCTCATTCCATAAAACCCATATTTTGGGACAGAATCCAGAAGTCAAAAAACAATCGTATATTGCAAATATTATGGAGGTGTTAACAAATACCATACTACTCCTTGTCTTTAGACCCACCTCCATCTGAAAAGCTTCAGTGTGAACAGAGTTTTTATGATTCACAATCATTCAAGAATGCCACGACTGAAACTCACCTTATTATTTATGCTAATTCAGCAATACCACTATCAATTGCAAATCAACATCATGACATCCCCTGAAAGCATGGCTAATAAAACAATACGGTAACATTTGCCATTCTCATACCTGGTTACAGGATCTACTGTTCAGCCAACTGAATACCTAGAGTCATATACCATAATTAGAGAGAAGATGAAGCATTCAAAGCATGTCTTCAATAAAGCTGAAATTCAGATATTGGATTTTTTTTTACTTTTTTTGTGAACATGTAACCCAGGAATGTTAAGAGTTCAGAAAATTTGATTTAATGCTACACTGTTTTCTTTTATTTTAAGGGTACACTTTGGGCATCTCTTATGCAGGCACACATAGGCTCTAGATTGACACAAATTAGGACAGAGACAACTGATCTCTTTATCAAAAAGAATTGTTGGATTCTAGAAGGCTTGTGTGTGAGAATCCCCTCTGACATTAGAAATATTAATAAAGGAAATGTCACATATTCTTGTGAGCTAAAAGTATTATATTCCCAGTCTTACAGACAGAAAGTTGAAAGTAGAGATTAAAATCCTCAAACTGGCAAGTTATTTCATCAAGTGTTTGATTACCAGTTGTAAGCAGTCCCACTCAAGTGAGTAAATACTTCACTTCTGACTTGCAAGCAATTTTTTCCAATTCTTCCCACCCACTCCCATCCCAAGAATGCTGGAATAAGCTCAGCCAGGTAATGGCTAGCCAGAAGGAAAACAACACTTCTTTTTAGGAACTGACACCAGCTCAGACTTGTTCTTTTCTGAGTCTGTGCCTTGGAGAAGTTCAGGAAACTTGTCATTTCTACACAGAAACTGTCTACTAAAATAGCCTGAAATAGATTCACTTTCAAAGGGACTCTGGCAGCACTTGGATGTGGCACATCTTGTGACCCCAGAAAGAGAATGAGACAGCTGAGTTGGTGAGAAGCTGTGACATGTTTTTGGGTTTTCCATAGGTCCTTGCCTTTTTGGAAAACATGAGGAATTATTAGATGCTTATCACCTAGCTATTCAGTAAATTAATTCCTTCAGTGAAAGAGTGAATGCACCCAGGCTCTCAGTCAGTTAAGCAGCCAAAAATTAGACTGCTAGGCAAATAACAAAAGAAAAAGATGCAGAGGCCTGGGTTGCTTTGTAGACAAAGATAACCCGTCTCTCTTTAGATCAAACACTGGGAAGCAATAAATTACAATAATTTGGAATGGTGTAAAATTTAGAATTTTTTGACTAATCTCTTTCCCAGTGCACATTAGTATAAGGAATTATACATTCTAAGTTCAGTAACCTTTCTTATCGACATCTCTCAACTTTTTCACGTCACTGTGATATGACCATATAAAATGCTAATTTTCTTTTCCCTTCCAGATAAGTTTGAATATGCAGATTCATGGGGTTTAAATTAGAGTAAGACCAAGTCTATACAAATGATGCTTTGTTGTAAAATACATCTCTTATTCTTATGGGTAAATTTACATATAAAGAACTGCAATATGTCAACCAAATTTTGTCCCATTTTCCCACATTTACAGCTGTATTAGGATTTCCAGTGCTATGTATTTGCCACACATATAGCTGTTCAAAACATAGCTGAGCCTTCTGCTTGGCATAGAGCCAAGAAGACAAATACTAAAGCCTATTAACAGTGCATCATGACTGTGAATTAAAGAATCCTGTGGAACCATAAACTGTCTAGAAAGAAAATGAGAAAAATAATAAAATTTGATCAGAGAGTTAATATATTTTTATTAGTGCCTGGCAGCAGACTAGTAATAGACCATTTAAATGTGTACAGCAATATAACTGACTTGTGTCAGATGCATGGTGGTGAAAAAGTCTGCAGACAGGAGAGTATTTAAAGCTAATTAAAAAAAAAAAAAAAAAAGAACCTGACTAGACTGAACATAGATTTTATCGGTATTTCTCAAGCTGATATTCTCCGGCACGTGAAGATTCTCTAAAGAAATCAAAACATTACTAAATGCTTTGAGGCTATCAATGACAATAACTACATAGCAGGCACTGCTGGGAAACTAGAATTCCCACTTTAAAATCCCAACTAAAAATCTCAAAACACAACTGTCCCCCCACTAAGCTCTGTCTTAAAAAAAGGTGAAAATAGCTGTTCCATGCACAGAAAAACAGCCCCATCCAGAAGATGAATGCTTCAAGCTACAGCTATGCTTCTGTCAGTTGCTGCCTCAAAGTATGACTGGGCCATTAGTCAAGACTTTTATAGCACGTCTCAGAAATAAAATTACTACTTTTTTAATAACATATTATAAAATGAGTATGAACCATATTGTAAGTTAGATTTTATACTTCCTCAAACATTTAGGTCCTGAGAAATCAGATTTTATGGTTGTAGAAAGTCTCCTATTAAATAACAAAAAGACTGGATTTAAAAACGTAAGAGTGTTTAAGAAGTTGCAGACTCTTTTTCCCATTTATATTCTGTGACACTAGAAAGTTAATATTAACTCATTTTAGCTACTAACACATTTGAGAAGTTCATGGATGAAGAGTTTACGAACGCAACTGAAGATTCTCCACGTAAATACAGTCAGAACACTAGCTGAGTATAGAAACATTAATGGTTAGTTTTTGCTGTCCTCCTCTCCACGCCAAAACAGTCTTAGTGTTTACTTGTTAATATATTTTTATATATTTATACAGAATTCAAAGATGGAAAGGGAAAACAAAAAAAAACAGAGGAGAAAAATAAAAATGGCCTGTTTATCCCTCTTCATTCCTTCCCCTCTCCCCCTCAATCAAGTGCCTTTCCTGTGCTTACCTTGCTCTGATCTTTCAAATCCATCCAACTGGACAAGAACCATCTGCTGCAGCATCACAGCCCACAAGGCCAGGAATAGCATGGAGAACCATAGCATCACTTAGCCCACAGGCTGTTTTCTCACGACTGCTGAAAATGTGTCCAAGAGCCAGGTCATACTGCCTTCCATCTCCCACAGAACAGATTGCAGTGACTCAGGATCCTTCTGGGTCAGAAGAAGTCCTCTGGGCCAACCTGCTGCTGCCGCACACAGAACTAATTCACCCCTCTGACGGTCACTCCACCAAGCCTATTTTTCAGTCACTTAAATGCATTCTGGCAGACAGCTATGACAAATAAGTGTCTTTCAGGAGCAGACTGAAGTGAAACTACGGGACATTCAATGAGAACAGATGTGCAATTTAGTTTAACACTGGATAACTTGCTTTTGTTAATCTGTTTTTTAAAACGATCCTTCATCAAATTACACCAAATGCTATAGTGGTATCCCATAAACACTTTTTCCTTGCATTTCTTGAGATCTCTTAGAACAAAACCTGGAGTCCTGACACCTTGTTGTGCTAAAGCAATGGTTATTTTTGTGATCTGATTAATCAGTTCTAGATCAGTAAAGCATGCACAAATTTATGTGAGTCGATTTCACAAATAGACTACAAAAAAGATACGGAGAAGGGGAGAGGTTACTGCCAGAGAGCATCTTTAAATAATAACAATAATAAATAAAGTATTTAAATAATAACAGCAGAAGAGCTCAGATGGAATTATAACATATGTTTTCTTTTTGTTTCCTGATCTCTATGTAGTAGAACTTATTTCCGCAATTAAATCATAGTAAAAAAGATGCTTATACACTGAGCTTCCCTTATGTTCTACTCATCCTCTCCCTAAGGAGAGACACAAAGAAGACACAAAAATTAATGAAACTGAAAAAAAAAAAGCCCAAACAACTCCTCAAATATTCAAAAAACCCACATTTTATCTAT
This sequence comes from Nycticryphes semicollaris, assembly GCA_013400055.1. Taxonomy (NCBI): domain Eukaryota; kingdom Metazoa; phylum Chordata; class Aves; order Charadriiformes; family Rostratulidae; genus Nycticryphes; species Nycticryphes semicollaris. Next base: position 60,206 of record VXBJ01002012.1, on the reverse strand, counting down.
GAAAAAGATCCAGGTGCCTCCTGAATTCAACAGAGGGACTTTCCTCTTGGTACTACTGTATATGGAAGCAATGTGTATGAGATGTGAAATCTTCACAGAGAACGGCAGCCATAATATGCAAGTTAAATAGCATTACCTTTCTTTAGTGTAATTCTTCATCTTCTTTAAGTAAGAGGTTCACCACAGTCTCCCTCTGATAATACTCTAACGATGGCAGTATCAAAACTGCATTGGGACCATCAGATGTATAGCAATCCCATGACTAGTATCATAAACATTGGCTATTTTTGCAACTAAATATATATAACCGACTGTTCCATTAAAACTCTTGTATTATATTAAAACAAGTTGGAGATACATGAACTGAAGTACAGGAACAGTGAAATGCCTTGTGCCACTACTTAAAAAAAGTTTTAAAAGCCAGTATAAAATTCTGGACCATCCCAGAAAGGCAGCACAACCAAGCTTATTTCAATACAGTATCACCATTAATGATAGATCCAGGACCAGAAAAAGGAGGCAAGGGAAAAAACAAGGAAACTATTTCCCCAAGCATTTGTGATGTCTGCTAAAGGACAGAGGGAAGGTGAGTGGTAGCATCAAGACAAGCAATAAATCAGAGTCTGGTCGGTCACTGTTCTCTATACATCTTGATTTCAGACATGCTTTTTAACTCTTGGAAGGGGCTCCAGCAGTTCCAAACACAGACGTACTTGCAAAAACCACTTGCAACTTTGCTGGCTTCTAGTCAGTCTTTTGCTGTTGACAGTTGTTTCCCTAATAGTTATAAGCAATATAGCAAAGTTGTTTTGTAAACTAAAAAAAAGATGAAGACTTGAAACATTGCTAGCTGACCTGAACACAGTGTCAGGAAATACGGGAAAAGCTCTTCACCTGGGACAAGCGAGGAGAAAACCACAGTGGAGATCACACCCTAGATGACAATGGTCCTGGTCCTTTACACTACAAAGCACCCGGCTCTTTAATGACAGCAGCCTTCTACTTCCACAGGTAAAAGTGATGTGGTGTTAATGACAACAGAAAATTTATGTCTGTGCTTACAAATCAACTAAAATAAGTTGGTCAAAAAGTAAGAATCTCTTAGGCAATGGACTGTAAACCAGAAGGAAGCACTACTAATCTGCTTGTTGCAGCTGGTGGCTCTTCCTGCTCTCCCTACTGGAGAATCAGGATGAGACTTTGTTTATCCCAGGACTGCTGAGGGAGGCAGAAAGGGAAAGTGCCACACAGCCAGCAGACTGAAACCAGACAGCTACTGTGCTACCCAAGCAATTATTTCTGCATATTGGCTTCCTGCATCTATAGGCAGTTATCTTAAGCTCTGGGGAGTTTATTTTTTGTTTTCAGGCGCTGATGTTCCAAAGCAAAGACTCTGAAAATGACTGCTGAGTCTCAGTAACTACCATAAATGCTGTTCATAGAGACCATGTCCTCCCCTGCTCCCTTTGAGGGAAACTGTAAGTTCCACTGCAACCATTCACGGTGGGAAGCTCTGCCAGTTTATGCTTGCTTACAAACTGCTCATGCAACAGCAATATGCCCGAGTGCAAAAGCTCCCAACTAAGAATAAAGAGGTCTTATATGAAAAGTGAGGAATGTCAACCCGAAGAGATCAGGATTTCTCTGATGGGCATATCCCCATGGAAACTCTCCCAAATCTCATGTTTGGGACCGCATCTTTTTTAACTAAGAATTCAGAAGGCTCATGTAAATTAATTATTTGCATGGAAAAAACCTAAATAAACATACATAGAAACAGCACAAAAAGAATACCAGCTACAAATGAACAAATCACCTATCTTTAAAAACTGAGCTATGGAAACAAAGGCCAACATTTTTTACTTATTCCAAAGTCCAGACATTCATTGTCTAGTTTACCAAAGTTTTATAGCACTTTCTAGATCAAAACAAAGCACCTGCTGAACCTTTGATTGAGAATATTTAACACAGAAAAGTTCTAGAGAAGTTGGGTACTGAGGAAAGAGAAGTGCGAGAACACGCAATAAGGAACCACTCAAAAATGGTAGGTTTCACCGATTTATTCAGAATTAGACAAAAATTCTATAACAAAGACACTCAGATAAAGAAACATTCCTTTTGTTTGACCATATACTTCATGTTGAACTTCAAGTATTTAAACTGTTCCACTGGTAGTTAAAAAGACATTGAAGAGCTTTAGGGACCAGAAATCTCTAAAAATAAGTCCTTGTTTGAGAGCTTTGCTTGAGGCTTCAACACTGGTATTAGTAAAAACTAGTACTATTACTACTAATGGCTGATCCTCAAATGAATCCTTGCTGAATATTACTCTTTTCCCTTACAACAGAAGTATCTGCATATATTTCAGACTGCCCGATGGCCCATTTTTGGCACACCACACTTGGTACTAAGCTCTGTGAAGAACACTGCAGAGGAAGGAGCAAAAGGAAGATTACATACAGGAGTGTCAAGAGCACTACATCACATGACTGATATTAATATTTCAACAATAAGGAATGCCAAAAATAATCAGGAATTAAATTAGCCTGGACTTTTCAAATGAGATGCCTACAGTTAGATTCCTAACCTTTATTTGAAAGATGACCTGAGCACTGACTGGTTTTCACTGGTGTTGAGAACTTGCAATGCTCAGGGTGTCAGATCCTGAACATCACTGAAACATCAACCTGTTTAAGTACCTAAATATAAATTATGTATATGACATAACTTTAGGCTTTAAAATGTTGATGATGAGGAACTTAAAATTAGTCACTACTTCATTACAATGAAATGAACAATGGAAGCACCCAAAACCATGTGGTAACGTTCTGTTTTCTAACAGTACAAACTCCTTCCACTGAAATCAAATTTCATCAGCTAGAAAGCTACTTTCAAAAGTGTTCTTTACAGATAGTTTTCAACATGGAAACAGAAAAGAAACCCTGTCATTCGTTGTTGTACACAATTTTGAATCATTTTTTTCCTCTCTCAATTGAGGTTTTTTGGGAATATGATTGTAAATCACTCAGGCAAAGAAAACATTTCCATAGATGGCCAAATCACCCCACAGCTGAGATGCATCCACACAAAAACTAAAAATAAAACAGAATTATGCATCCAACTAACGTAAGTGTTATCTATTACCAAGAGCAAAAAGAACACAGCTCACACTGAACACAAACCATAGCATGCTTACAAGGGAGACCACACCATCCTACATGCTACTGATCAATAACGTAAGGCAACTAAAAAAGTGATTATACAAAACTCACTTAGACACAGGCCATGCAGGACTTGAGTATAACTAGTCGCTACCATTTTCTGTTGATGCAGTAGATTAGCAGAGAAACAGAAACCTATAGAGAGAAATGTGCCCAAAGCGTAAGCCTTCTCCCCACATAGAACCAAAATCCTATCTCCTTTACTCCTGGAAACCGTGCAGTCAGGGCCGAACCATAGACTAGGTTCCAAAAAAGCAAACAAACTGTTTCTCAGAATATTCCATTGAACAATCAGAAGCCAGAGAAGTTAACTTCTATGGAAGAGAAAAACGCTTCTCAGTGTGGCAATATTGACCACCAAAAATCAGCCACCAACAATCATCAGTGACTGACACGGTATCAGGAAGAATCTGTAATCAGATAAAATGGCAGCAGGATGAAAGGGCACATCTAGAGGGATGAGAACGTTTCCCCCTTAGAAAAAACATTAATGTAGCTACTGTGCGGAAGTTCTCAGATATTTTTCTACACATTCACCTCTATATTAAAAACCCCAACCCTATTACTTTACTTTATGAAGGAGAGCTGCCTTCTCCTTTATACACAAATTCATATCTGTCTACATAAAAACAGGTTCTTATGTAGCTAAGTGGGAAAATTCTCTTGCTCCTACAATTCCGGTTTTCAGCCCCAAATGTCATATTATACATAATACCAACTTACACATATGTATAGAGGAATAAATTACTTCATATACTGTTGTGTCAGAAGATACCTGGAATGTTTATACTATTACTAACAAATTGCCAGTTTTAGGATAGCCCACATACTTGATCATTTGCTTCACTTCCATCTGCCAAAAAATGTAACATGATGAGTCTTTGGTGCCTAGCATTATTTCTTGATTCTTATTTGTAACTGGAATTACTAAACATTTTATGAGGAGAAAATGCACTTTAAAACATAACTTATGGAGAGAAGCAACTTCTTCAGTGTTTTTCACCACATCTGTTTCCTCTTACACAAGCGGTATACAATATGTCAGAAATGGACAAAACTCACTGCAGAAAATTTGGACATCTATCACCAATACAACCACATCAGACTGATTTAGTTAAAGGAGACTGCATCAACTTTTCCCTCAGTGAAACTCATCTACATGCTCATGAATATGGGTCGCTTAAAGGAAGTGTCTTTCCCTTACACAAAGTACAACCTAGAGAATACTGGAAATGGCGAGAGGGTAACGGGGGAAGCATTGCTGTATATACCAGTGTGACATGTCATTACGCTGGTACAATGGGAGTCCAAGCAGCCACAGTCAGAGGGGGACACCGGGAAAAACGAGCCTTGGTCTGACCCAGTGCAGCAGCTCTTGAACCCCTCATGTGAGCAGCATTTCTACTCTTGCAGTTCCAAAGTGCAGCTTTTATCTGAAATACAATCTACTTTGCACCATTTTAACTTCTGCATCATCCACATGTCTCTTACATATCGACTGAAACGTGATGCTAATCAGAGCGATGAACTGACTGGTGAAGCTAACGCACAGATGTGAGCTTCACTGTATACTCAGGCTTCATCTCTAGCAACCCTGTAGACCTGTGCTGCTCACCTATGGACAATACCCATACTAGCACAGCATAGGAATACAAACGAGGTGCGGGGAAAGTGAAATGAGGATTAGTACTAATTATTAAGAATGTTACAAAATTAAGAAAGTTGCTCTAAATTTTGTTCGATAAAAAAAGATTTAAAATATGGCCCCCTAATTAAATGTACAACTCATTACATTGTCTTGCAAATCAAAACCCATATTGTACTTACAGTCATAAAATGTGTTAATCATCTTCCAAAACAATTATTTAGAATTATTTTTAAAACCTTTTCAATAACCAGAAGTCATCTTTCCCACAATGCAAGTCCATGATGAGATGGTTTCTATAAATACAACCCCCTCACACGTTCTGAATACATGAAGTGATGCTAAAGTATCTGAGAAGATCATAGGAAGTCTTTAGATGCAGCAACACACAAGAATTCTCAGTACCAGAACAAAACACCCTGGAATATGAGCAATTCCCATTACTCAACTGCATCAGACATCAGCTTCCATAAACAAGATAACACAATGAAAATTTCCTATATAGTACTTGGATAATTAAAAGCAAACCCTTATAAAATCAGATTCAAAAACCCCCAATTATTTCTGAACCAGAAGATTATGCTAGATGGCAGGAGGAAAGTACAGTTTTGATTAACAATAAAACAAAAACTTAACCAACACTACATAGCAAATGTTCCTGTGCAGCTACCCTCCTCTCATGCTCTAATGAAAATAAGGACAAATATCAGTATAATGAAACAGAGCTGGAAATCAGAATTTGTGTTTTGTGTTTTCAAAATTTTAAGAAGAAAAATAAGGTAAAACCTGAAAGAATGGAATGGCATTACGGGTCTGTCTTTTTCTTTTTAAACAAGGGAGCAAACCAACCAGATGATGTTATGAAATAAAAGTTAAAGAGAGATGAAAAATCATTGGTGAAAATATTAACCCATGGAAGCCAATTGCTGATTTCTACCAACCCAAATTAATTATAACAATTCCAAAAGTACTGGGAGGCTAAAACATCAAGAAGTATAAACATCCCTGTGCTTCAGAGGAAGGCTGCAAGGTTGAGCCAAAAGAAGTGACATTGTGAGAGGGCACAGTCTATTTATGAGTTCTCTTGCAGGGAAGGAGGAAACATTCCTCAGGTATAAAATACTAGTAATTAGGCTGCTACATGATTAGCGTGGCAGCTTCTAGGTTTCTATCACATGCCATTGTGCCTTGTACTATTAATGTTACTTTGGTTAAAAACAACAGTAGTATGTGCTTAACCTTGTACTCTGGATAGCTGCCTGTTGGACTTGACTTTCAGAGGCATTCTGAGTGCAAGGTATTCAGCATAGTGTGAAAGGCCATAAATAGTTTAAACGTCACTCAAAGCAACAGAAAGGTATCCACAGCTGAGCTACAAACCTAAGTGGAGGAGCTCATGCACACAATGCACCCTTGGCAGCCAGCAGAGTTCAGACCTCCCAAACTTCCTGGTTGTTTTTCCTCTTTGCTTTGGGTATATATATAAAAAAAAAGGAAAACAAAACAAAATGTTTTAAATTTACAGCCTGCTATTGGGTTTCTCAGCAGTCAGCCCTGGGTCAGTTAGGAGAAGATTATTTTCACATGATGGATAACAGAAGTAAGCTGAATTTATGTAAAGTACTATTTAAGAATCCAAACTAAACCTTACCTTGTTTTCAACAACAGCAAGCTTAGGAATCAACCAGATTATAAACATTAAGGTATTAAAAAAAAGCCATGTGATTTTACTTAGGGTCTCAGTAAGGAGTATGTGTGGGCCAAAAGGCTCACTTTGCAGGAGGTATCATCTCAAGGCCAAAGCACAGGAATGCTCACCACATTCCTTGACCATATGCCCATGGATTCTAATTTTTGTTATAGTTTTGGTTCATGCATAGGCATACAAACTTGAGGAGACAAAAAATCTGCGGATTCAGGGATAGTGAGGGTGGTGTGGGGGCAAGTACTCATGGATTGATGGATCCCTGATATTACTGAACTTTTTGTACATTAATCTAATGCATTGACAGAATAAACAAAAAGTCCTATTAGCATTCCAAAAGTAAGAGCAACCAGGAATGTATGTCCTTTTTATTGCACAGAAGTGTTTCTTTATCGGTATGATTTAACTCAAAACAAAATACACATTGTCCAAAATATTATCTCCAGTGGACATAAGTGGTTGAGCAAAATTCCTGTTCTCATGATACAGTCTTAAAATAGTGTTAAGAATCCCTATCTTTTCCCTTGCATAATTCCTTCCTTTTAACCTGTTCCCATAATTTCCATATGGCTTTTTCAGCACAGTTTCACATCACAGATTTTGTGAATTACAAGCATTTTCCCCCTCCAGAATGACTTTTCTAAGTCACACCATGAAGAGATAACCTGCATAAAACCAGGTCCTGTTATACTCCAAAATAAATTTTTAAAATTCAAAACCTCAGTTTTGGATTAAAGGAGTACTCTTCAGGATATAGAATTAGTGAGTACTCCATACTTTAAATGATTGGTTATTAGTTCTATATATCTAACCCTTGCTGTGCCACTGTGAAATGTTTTGGATATGTTACTTTTGCTTGGCTATCCTATTCCCAGCAAACTAGAAACTGTACTTGGGAAGTACTTTGAAGGTAATATATAGAAAACTCTTATTTTGACCTACCTTCCAGAAGTAGGAATTATTTACATTCATCAAATTATTTAAAAACTCCAAGCCTTATAAAGAAACTTACTAGAAATTGTGAAGAACATACCTTTGCAGAAAACTGTATGATACAATAAAAACCTGAAAGTATAATCTTCAGCTAATGGCTTCTCATGTACTGGAAGGAGACAGTGGCATATTTCAGCTATGTTCTTTCTAAAGCTTTTGTATTACCATGAAGCATATGGCTAAGAATCAATGCAATGAGATCAGACTGAAGTTCATTGAGTTACAGTGATCTCATTTATCTTTGTTTTTGGAAGGCAAGGTTAGGTAGACTATATTTTCACATTAACATCTGCAGAGCATTCCAAAATCCTGGCATGGCCAATGACATGTAAGTTCCAGGTCCTGTGATTTATCTTCCTCCAGTATACATAAATTAGTGTGTGTAGATGGAATCCTTTCACTTCATCTAAAGTATATAACGTAAAATAATTATAGCTGACAGATTTTTTTCTTCACCTGCTTTTTACAATTAATTTACAAGTCATTATGATTTTATTCAGCATTAAACCCATATATATATATCCATAGACATTCTCCACTCATCTATTTGGCAAAAATTAAGACAGGAAACAGCTGAAAAGGAACTATTGTGCATTTGCTTATTACATCTGCATTCAGCAGGCAAAGCTATACCTAATAATAAATACTGAATGAGAATAGAATGAGTGCATGTGTAGATGGTGGGTTTGATCACAAAGCACATAGGCTTTGCTGAAGCTCACAGTTATGTGCTTTCATTCCTCAGTTCCTTCTATATACAGCGAGAGCCTGACCTGTCCTTCAGACTGGCCAGCACTGTTCAAGTTTGTCTGGTCAAATAATTTCACTGCAGCCTTTCGAATAGTTGAAACTATAGTTGAACTAATCATAAGTATATGTAATTTGCAATGGTTTTTGTACTATTATGTTCTTAATGCAATGGGTTTAATATTCAAATTGGGAAGCATAAAAGTTTGAAAACAAACACATTTGTCAAAAACTGACCTTTACCATGGTGTTCCAGGCAAATCAGGGAAATAAGAGACAGCCTATTATTCCACCATATTTCCCAGAAGAGTTAAACATCAAAATACCTACTCCTGCAGTTTATACAAAGGCCAGACACAGAGGCAAATGCACAAAGTAAGACATTAGCCACACTGGAGCTATTAATGGAATAAATGCAGCAGTCAAAGGTTCTCTGAAGATAAAAGCATCACTCTCTCGCGCCTTTGGAACTTTGCCCAAATCACAGTCATATTTTCGTATTTGACAGCTATTTTTTTCCCCTGTAATCAAAGGGTTTCCTTCATAATAGTAAATAAAAATTAAATGTTCCTTCTGTGCTTCAAAGTAAAACAGTTTCAGTAATGATACACAGAATACAGTGTCAATCTTTCTAAGGAAAGATTTACCCTTTCAATTTCAATTTAAAAATTAGTATTACTTCTGGGTTAAAAACACTTCAATTGGGCAGAAATAATTTTCTTAAAGTGAATTGGCTGTTTTTTCTAGTATCTAGCTCTATGTTTGAGAAGGGTTAATTTAGTAATTAATATTCAGAGAAAGAGTTTTTATAACAAAAACATATGTGAAGTAAATCTAAGTCTTGCACAGTTGACAGTAAAATAATGTTAAAAACTTCTTCTTAAAATGTTAACTAAACTTGGCCTTAAAATCCTTTCTGCAGGCAAAGTAACTGAATTAGAAGGTACTGTTATGTCAATCATTGGTTTGACAGACTGACAGTTACGTCAGTTATGACAATTTCTGGTCTTACAGACAATCCACATAGTTTCTGTACAAATCCCAGCTATTATTGTTTGAATTAGAACCAAAATTTAAGCAAGATATCTGGTTTTAAAATTGCAGAAGCTTCAACATAGAGCAAGTCACTGTGGAACAAAGAGTTACTATATATCAGAGCATCATGCCAACAATTTGTGCATTTGCCCTGGCCCATGACAAATTCAAGATGGTTTACATCCTCTGAGAACTAAGCTCATTCAAATTACTTTCTGTTTGCTGAAGGCTAAGTGGGCATGGACTATGACCATGAATGAGCTGACATGCAGCAAGTTTTCCCAAGCACATATTGGAGCATGGGAAATTATTTCTGTATTTAACTTTCTCACTATCACATGAAGATCCCATCCTATTAAAAAATCTTACATGTATTTACTTACAGATGACAGTACAGTAATTTCTGAATGTTTTATTTGTTTAAGTAAGAGACATAGCTCCTTATCTTAACTAACAGCAAGAGATTTTGTTGTATCTCAAATCAGATACTCTAATACTTGACTTAAAAAAGCTGGCTCAAGATCTGTTAGATATGGGGACAAAAAACAGTGGAAAGTATTTGGACCCATGAAGACAATGCTTTCTTTAGCTGAATTAGGAAAGGCAGTTACAGTCTTTGGTATTCAAAGTAAGCCTTGCTGCCATCATCGCCCAAGGAAGTCTGTGGTCTTAAGGCAAAGCTGAAGCATCAGAGAGAAGACAGAAATGCCAAAGTTACAAACAAGCCCCATCTCACTTTGTCTGTACCATGTTTCATCTTACCGTGCCATGACTGCACATCAAGTGAAATAATATGTTTAAGTGGTATTCTTCATTTTCTAACTAACCTCTCTGTTAAANATAGTAGACCTTCAAATCTCTTTTGGATTCCTTTTCCTCATACTGCAACAGTGAGCTATTTTCCGTCCTCCCACCCTCACCCAGAAGCAATGTCTGCTTGTCACTTAGATAGTTGCTCACGGGAGATATAAGTAGTAACAAGTTGTTGATTTCAATATTTAATTTATTGCCAAGAGTAGAAGCAATAAGCAAAATTCTATTTGACTATAAGCATTCAGCAGTTTAAATACTGCCACAAACAAGCATGTACCCTTTAAGCGTAACTTTGCCACACCTTAAAGCTCTTTTGCTTCATGCCATAATGAATGTCTAAGGAAGCTGCAATTTCTCTACACCAGCCCGCATATCTAGATCACTTTGACAAAATACAGTTGAACCGTTTCTGGTTTGCTACATCTACAATTCTTTTTATTACTGGCAAATTTGGAGAATGGATGGCAACACACTGTGACTGAGGCTATTCAGGTCAGCACATGGGCATGCTTTTCTCTAACACACACAGTTTTTGGGACCTGCAAATACCACACCTGCACTCTCAGCTACAAGGGTGAAATGACTTGCCAGATCTCAGACAACTTGCAGAACACACCCAAGTGTGTGGATAGAAGACTCCGAGGGCATGTATTACGGATTTTGAAAGGACTTAATCCACTGTTAACACACCTCTTTCAATGCCAGAGATCCTGTGCGGGAAGCACAACATCAACTAATGTCATAAGCTGCGGCTAGTCACAGCTAAAAATAATTAGCTCTTTATAATGACTTTGAAAATCATAAGTATGTCTTAGCCCTAACATAGCTAAAGATTACTTTTCTAAACTATTAGGGATTTTTTGTGTTTTCCAAAAGTTGTACCAGGCAATACATGTTAATTTTGATCTGAACTCAAGTGACGTTTATCACCTCGTTAGAGGTGAATTTCAGTACTAATTATACATTTTAGTAATAAGCATGAACCTCCCGAGCCAAGGTGCCATCCAACCACAGTGCTCTGTCCGCAGTTCATAACAATGCATTAAATAAAAACTGTTTTTATAGCTACTGGGACGAAAGCAAGATCTTTAATTTTATTTGCAAAATAAATATATGACAAACCATTAATATGACAAATGTACAGAAAGTTGTCAATCTGCAGAAATTTTCTGCAGATTAAGTATGAAGGCAGATTTAGCACTACTGATGGCATACAACTCTCATGTGGTTGTAGGAAAAAACCCTCAAGGTCCAGAAAATCTCTACAAGCTCTTCTAATTCCAGCAATAAACTCAGTAAGATATAAAAAGGGGCAATGAGAAAACTCAAGCGCAATATTGATGGAACATTGCCAGTTGCTGCTCTCCTTTAAAAAGAGATCTTTTGTTCAAGCTCCCCCGTTGCTCACTCCTAGAATAAACAGCCGAGACAGGTTCCAAGCCTTCAGGTACTCCATAGGCCAAAGACAGTATTTTAAATATACTTCAAGTACACCAACAACATTATTAACTTATGATTTTATCATGAGTCTCAGGATATTTATTTTTTTTTTCACACCCCAGTTTCCAGAGTTGTGTGATGACAAGAAAAACTCACCTGTTGTATTAAACAAAAAGGGTTGTTGGAGATGGAGCCACTGAAATAAGCAGTCTAACGTGTTCTTTACCAGGTTTGGTTCACGAAGGCAGGTTAAAATACGGTTCAGTATTCATGTTGCAAATACCTAATCACAAGCAGACAAAAGAAGTCTGCACTAAACAGTGCTCCACTCTCAGTCTCCTACAAAACTACAGATGGAAAAATGTTTTTTGGCCATTGAAGCTACTTGATCATTGCCAACCACTAGGAATCTAGCAGGATTTGTAGCTCATGAATACTTCACCAAATTTTCTGGTAGTTTTCCTTAAACTAGAACCAGTATTTTTCTTTGCTTTTCATTGAGCTTCTGCCAGCCAGTAAGTTACTTTTGTGCAGCAACCAGTCCTCCAAAATACAGTGACAGACTGCTCAGACCATCTTAAAAGAAAAAAGCTCATGTTGATAAGATTATGACAGCAACAAGCCTGTAGCTCTCTATTCCTGATGGATTTTGATGCCAGGAGAGTTCCCCTAAGAGAAAAGAACTTCTTCAAACTCCCTGGGGGAATGTTTTGCAGGAAAGGAACATTTGAAATCAGATTTGTCCACTGAATCAACAGCACTAAAAGTCTGTTCAAACGCTATAACAAACACATGAAGTACAGCACAGCCAAGTAACTTTACTTTATAAATCATATCGTTTTCATTTCCTGAATTCATAACCACAGTGATGCAATAATGGAAACTTTTGTATGTTTATAAGTTAGATGACCCACAATCGTTCCCTACAGTAAGTACTAGTAATTTCTGACTATTAAAATAATTGTTATATTCTATTGCTATGGTTTGCTTAACATTGTAAGCCAGTTTTCTATTTAACAAACCATATTACATTGGCAACAAGACTTCTTACCTTAGCCAAGGGTATTGGATGTGATTAATTTCTAACATTCTTTTTGGAAGTCAAAATAAACATCCACTCAATTTTCTTTGTTTGCCATCTCAACATCCAAAGCAGGCTGGCCTTCTCACAAATTCATGTTGGTTATCCCTAATTAACTTTCTTTTTAAAATGTTTGAATAACATCCAGTTAGATTCTTTCCCTTTAAACTCCCTTTCATCTAACATTAATCCTCAATTGTTATATTTCATTTACATGACAATCCCAGATTATATTTTAAATTAAACTTTCAATTAAAATAGACTGTTCAGACTTACAACAAAAGTCATTGATGTGGCAAATAATGATGGGAAAAATGAAGATACCCTTTACAAAACTCTATATACAAAGTACTGCATGACGGGATCAGATCTAAAGACACTGCCACATCCGATCAAGAAAGCTAGCATGTTAAGGTTCTAGAATATTTAGAGAGATTGCTTTAGGATATTATTTCGTAATTCCTCACTTCTTAAGTTACTCTCATCTTGGTATTCTTGTGCTGCTTAGAGGTAGAAGTTAATTTGCTCTCTCAGCTTCTGCCATAGATGCTTCACCTATGTAATTAGCAAAACTGCCGAAAAGATACCTTGCAGATTTTCTCAAAGGGAGTTCCTCGTAAGGAAAACAAACCTGCATTTTTGTAGAATAATACACAAAGTAGCTGTGCAAGGTAGGATTCTACTCTGACCATTGCTAACTAATATTCACGCATCTGTTTCACACCTTTAATGCAGTAGCTGCTTTCCAGACGTGAGATGTGTAGCCTGTTTGTTACCTTTCAGATGTCAGATCCATCTAGATGTGCATTTAAGCAAAATAACCACAGAATGGCTTGCCGGAAATAACAACCACGCTGTGAGGCTCAACAGATGAGATGCAGTGAAGGAGTTCTGTCTATACAATCTGCTTCATCCATTTCTTTTCATAATTAACTTTAATCTTTGCATCCTATGTCTCATACTTAATTTGTTTAATTGGCTGAAGTCTAGAATGGCCTCCAGCTGTCTAGACCATTGAACTAAGAATGCAATCCTGCACTAGCTCAAAGTACACACCAGTTTTTGCTCCCGGAGATTTACGTGAGCAGTTATTCACACTGCTTTCTAGTTTGTCTTTGTAAGGTACTTCCTGTTGTACTTGTTTTAATTGCCTGCCTTTTATTCTATCCAAGAATTACCTGACTAACAGTGTATTTACCATAAATATACGTCTGTTTTGCCAACAATTAAGGTTTTTCCTGGTGCGGATCTTCCACCATTCCGTTCTTCTATTCACTTACAAGTTACATTATTGTGTATATTTGCTCTAGTAGAACCAAATATCTATATCTTTCTATCTCTTTTCCTCTCCTGCATCGTATTTTTTCTTTATTATGGGAGTATGACCCATGGTATAACAGTAAGAAATTTTTGCATGTTTCATCTTAACTTTCCCATTAATAATCCCTGCTGGAAATTTTACAACATGTTAAATTTACTTTCTAAAGTGAGTTCTCTGTAGCACTTAAGTAAATAATCATTTAATCTAGATGTCTAAGAAACTGGTGATTTTGTAATACTTGGTCATAGACTTCGGTTTTCCCAATCAAAACACAACTCACCAGAGCTCCTGAATAGTTCCATGCATTTCTGCTTTCCAACATGTAAGACATACTTGAACTGTATACCTGTGGCTTGGGGTGTATAAGCCAACATTCTCACGGCTTCATTTCTCAATTTACATGAGCCAATAGTTACTTTGAAATGCCAGTCCCTAAACACTTAAAGAAGGTCCTGTGATAAGGATCTAAGGCAAATTAGTTGTATTCCTCTCTCTCTCTTTCCAGCAGAAAAGAGACTTGATGCACCAAGAGAGCTCATTTGTCTGACTCTGTCCCCCTAGTAATTTGGTAGAAGAGACATGCCTCCAATGTACTAACCCTCCAAGTTTCATGAAAATGAACAAGTGTGCAGAGGACTGTAATCCCATAAATGGACCAGCCCTCTACACGAATGCAGTCCAGATCCAAACCTCATTAGAAACTGGAGAATCCACAGAGGGATCTAATAGCATGCACATTTGAGCTACAGAAAACCCACAGATAATCATCAGATCAACTGTAAGACTCAAGTCCCTTAGAAGTCTGTACCTTATGGAACATTTTATTCCAGGGTTTTTGTCATCTTTTCATTGTTAATGTAGCATGTGTAGATTGCTCATCTCTCTTCTTGTTTCCAAATTTTGTCTGCTTATCTATATTGTTTAATAATTTGAAAGTGGGTTTTTTTTGTTTTATATATCCATGAAGTGAGTCACCTTTTTGTATGACTCTACTTCCATTATTAAGCAGTAAAACCTCAATCAAGTTTTTAATAAATTTTCCTTCTGCTTGTTTCTTCCTTCTAATGATATTAATTTTCCCCTCACAAGGTAGGATTTCTGTTTTATCAATATTTTCATACTTCCCAATTATATTTACCAGATTTAAAATCTATCTTTACATGTCCCAGAAAGCCCATCATATTTTCTTCCAGATTATTCTTTGTATTTGATCCTTCCCACTCCTCTGTTATCTCCATATATTGTCAACATCTTTTGGACAGCCTGTAAAGGGATTACTCACTTCCATGACATTGTTATTTCTACTTACTTAGAAGTACGAGCTTACCACATGTTAATTGTGCAATCCTCCCCCCTTCAGTTTTAGTCATCTCTCTTTTTTCTTGGGCCTCTGCATAGAGTTATTTCCTCTTTACATTTTATATGCTCTCCTGACTAACTTTTTCAGCTAAAAAATTCAGACACTACCAGTAAGGAACTCTAACACAACATGTCTTATGTCTGTTCAGGAAAAACAAAGTTCAACCTTAGTCCAATACTGGACCTGGATATAAACTATTTCAGGAGGTGAACAGGGTGGAAAGACTGTTTTTAAAAGAAATACTGAAGTGACTGCAAGCACCCTGGCCCCAATAATGAAGACAAAGATGTAAATCTAAGTACAGTTCTGAACAAGATAAACGAAAATGCATAAAAAATCCCTAAATAATTTATACTTGAATCATTAATAACATCTAAGCATCTGTAGGAAAATTTCCAGAAGTTTGCCACTTACTTTTAGGCTGTCAGTCATTAGGTATAATCAGTTAAAAATAAAAAAAAAAAAAACCAAACAAAAATAACATTAACTAATATAGCAAAATCCCTCCAATCAACACAAAGATGACAGGGGACAAAGTAGTGGCATCCAAAAATCTATGTCTTTGCCTTTTTATAAAAATACCAGTCTTGTTTGGATTTTTGAAAAATGGAAAGGTATTTGAACTGTAAAGAAACCGATGAGAGAAAAAACTGGAAAAAAGCGCAAAGTCTGACCACAGTAGTATTGGTTAAGTAGACAATAAAATACAGACTACAAAATTCAATAAAATTTGTTACTAGGTTTTTGTGGTAAATAGGAATACTGAAATAGAAGTGAAAGTCGCAGTCAGCCACAATATTTACCTCAAACTATAATGAATTTCAATGAATTTTAATTTAAATTGAAACATTGCAAGAAAGAAGTTATATGTCTGTATCATATTTAAAAAAACAAGCCTATATTCAATAGTGATTCTGTTCATGGTATTTGGTTTGCTCAATATATATCTCTGTAACAGCAAAGTCCCCAAGAATAGTATCTTGCAAAGGAAGAGTAGGGCTTTTAAAGCAGCAGTCTCAGAGTGAAATTACAATAGTACTCCTAAGTCATGTCTAAACATTAAGCCATTTAATACATGAAAAACAAAATTTTTCACTCCGCTCTGGGAAAAAAAAAAAGCAGCAGTGGGATAGATTTGTCTGAAGATAACTTAAGTGAGCAAGAAACATAAAATGTAAGATCTGTTGTCTGCAGCCCTACTAGGGCATTTAAGCAAGAATGGAGAAAGAAGACTTGCATTTTAAGAGCATATTTGGTAATNATGTATATATATTTAAGGCAATCCCATCACTGGAAAAATTGCCAAGTATACTCCTAAGTATATCATCTGGGCTCTCTACCATACGGAAATATGGATCAAATCTAAACGGATAACTGACTTTCTCCTGACACTTTTGGAGTCAGTCCTGAATAGTAACTAACTGTTCCTAATTATGATGTTGAATAAAATGTAGAGAAGAAAATCAGAAAGAGAAAAAAATTATACCACCAAGACTAACACTAATAGAAAAGATAAATAGTTCAGAATTGTGC
>VXBJ01002012.1:0-15511 GCA_013400055.1 Nycticryphes semicollaris | reverse complement strand
AGAAGGGCAGCTAAACTAAACATCCCTATGAACGGATCATCACAAGGAAAAGTTACTGTAATGAGAGGCAGTAACGAACACACAGGAGAGCAAGCAACCTAGTGAAAAGCTAGGTGAGTGCTTTGTAATTACAAAACAATATAGTTCTTAAGTTTAAAATAAAGACCTCAACTTTTCTAGTTGACAAAAATAAGTGCAGAAGTTTTTGGGTATTTTTTCTGAAAGGGGGGTTGTTTGTTTTCTTTTGTTTTTTTTTACTTTGCTGTATTTAGGGTACCATAGAACCAACACTAGAAGGAAAAAACAAAACAAAGCCCAGAAAACCAAACAAACAAAAAAAATCACCCCATGGCACTACAAAATCAGAGAAGCCGGTGAGGAACTGGGCTCTCCATTTCAAGAAGGGCATAGTGTAAGCTACGGATGTTTGGTTAGGTTTTGTGTTATGTTGCATTTCAGTGGTTAGAAAACTTCAGTGGAGCGGTAAAGAGTCCCACTGGCTCAATGCAGAATTGCGGTGGTAGCCAAGATAACAGTGATAAACCACTTTAAAACGTCCGGTGCACCACAAGAGAGTTGTGTTTCAAGGACATCAAAAATACATAGCAAACCGACCATTAAAAACATTCATTCAAAACATATTTGACAGTTTTCATGGGGTCGGTTTTAAGATCATGGATTTTTATTTATTTATTTAAACATTTTGGAGAAGTTACAAGCCCTCTTGTATGTAGGCTGAACTACAATTGCTTTCTAAACTGCCGCAAACATGGTTGAACTTTTGGGTTTTCTCATCTTTTGTTTTCACTTTTAGTGTAAACAATTTTATGAAACATTCTTAGTTTCTGCCACCTTCTACCCATATTAAGCAACCCGCGACTGTAAACCAGGGTAGAGTTTTCAGGCTGAACACACTGTATTCTCCACTCCCCTAATCCTGCAGAACCTCCTCCGCCTCACATCTGCAGGGCTGGAGTGTTGCCAGTGGCAGGTCTGTTCTTCACAGCACCATTCCTTCGTTGCCTGTAGGGATTTCACTGCAGAAGATAATTCTGACCATATCTTACTAAAAGTTGATGCCATTTGATGATAGCTTGATAGCCTGTGCAAATTTAATCAAGGGTCTTGCTTAATTTCTGGAATAGCTGGCGTTCTTAGTTATAAAGAAACAACCCCCCTGATTCACACTACCATGATTACTAGGAATTTTTGCAGCTTTGCAGTTCAGACCCATGGCTGAAGTGGCACAGGAGTAAAACCACTGTTCCCCCCCTTCCCCGAAAACTCTTTTGAAGTCAGATGGCTGGAACACACTGGGCAGCCAGCTTCTGGGCATAAACACAGGACAGTTTTTAGGACTAACCACCATGCACTGTCCACAGACTAAACTAAGTTTAAAATAATATTTGCATCAAGAGAAACTATAGCTGTAAAAAGAGCTAATTTTATGCTTGTATGGTAGGTATATTGTACCTGAAGTTGCTCAGAAAGTATGTACTTTCCTTTAATACAAAATTAGCTTTGGGTGTAACTATTATTTGTTTTTCAGCAGCACCTACAAACTGTTTCTATTTGTTCGTACCTAAATGTAACAAGAAGATGTTCTCCACACCCATACAGTTTAATTTTAGGAACCAAAGACTCCTGAAAAACCCAGGTGAGCCAACAGCTGGCTGTCAACTTCCTCCAACCACAAATGGGAAGGTGGAAAATCCTAAAGAAGGAACAGTCCTAATCCTGTTACTCCTTCTCTGCATCTCTTCTCCCCTTCTTCCACTCCATGCCAACCAACCACCTCAAACCCAGTTACATTCACTTTCTCCCTCTCGAGGGAGACCTCCCCTTTCCTTATGGCTGTGAGAAAGCAGTCTTCATCATCACAAAACATCCCCCACTGTAGCTAGTCTCAGATCTGTCTGAGATTACCAATTTTCTGCTTGTTCGTTTTCGCTTTCTGGCAGAACTAACGCAAGAAGAGACCTTACATTTTAAAACTTAAAATTCACTTGCTAAATATTGTTTGTGGTTACTCATTTCTTCTGTGAGATTATCATATTCCAGGCTTTTGCTGCTGCTCCATTTCTACCAGATGCTGCAAATCACTGGGGAATATTTTGATTAATATTTTTTTGTCATATGAATAAGAGAAACAAACTTTAAAAAAAAAAAATCAGTTCCCATACGGCATCTTTGCTTTTCACTTTTTGCAAATTAAATTTAGAGCATTTTCCTCAATTTGAACATTTCCTCTATTCAAATGAGGAATTAATGGTTCCACAGGTATTGAAACAAAAATTTTGGCTGAACTGCTAATAACTGAATAGCTGAGTGTGTGTATATAAATATGTATGTGTATGTGTGTATATATATGCACAAAAAGGCAACACCCTAAGGTTAAATTATCTTTTCAAGAAGATTCTCCTTTATTATTTTTATCATGGTAGAATTTACAAACCCCATTAAAGACTGGGGCCCCACTGTATGATACGCTGTACAGACATCTATTACAATGCAGCTCCAGCCCAGGAGAGTTTACAAATCTGTATTTCTCCTATGATGCACATAAATACAATGTGGCTGTGCAGTTCTTCAAAACTAGCCTGGAAAACACCCTCGAGAGCACAGACTATCAAGCAAGGACTATACCTTGAGTTCGACAATCCATGTATTTTTTAAAAAGACTTCAGCTTAAAAACATTTTGAAGAACGCTGTATTAAAATATGAACATTAAACAGACTTTGACACTTTATAAAAGCAAGCCCAACTAAAAAAGCAAGTTTCTAACTGCTGAAGCAGTGCTTTTGCAATGGCAAACTTTTTTCCATATGGGAAGAGGTGGGGTAAATATTTCAGTACAGCATTAAACCAACAAAATAAAATTGGCCTCTCATATTATCAAGAACAATGCCAAATAAAATAACTTGGTGGGTCTTCTGTATTTCACTCATCCCACGATGCTTCTCAGCACCACACATTCACAATGACAGAGGCTCGTCTGACACACACACATGCTCGTTCCTTATTTTGTTTTGCTGCATTGCCTGATGCACAGCTGTTGACTTGTACCCATTGCAATAGTTGCTTCACATACAAAACAGAAGCTCAGCCCCAGAGCTTACAATGCACGTGTAACAACACAAACACCAGATGGATGTAGACAATATCTAAATAGGAGATAAAGCTGGTTAGAATATTCTCAGCACATTGGCAGATGACTGGTTTTTTTATATGTAAAACAAAAGTATATATATTGCAAGTTTCTTTTAAGTATAGTGGCATACAGAGAGGATGAAGATGTTTGTTTGAGTATTAGGTGAGCAATGGAATTTGTCATCCTATACAGTTATATTAATACTACACTTCACATAGGCTACAAATGTTCCTATTTAAACATTTTGTTTCATGAAGAGTCATGAATCTAGAGTGCTCTCTCTCTTAAAGTGCAATTTGATTCCACTAGGAATCCCCAAGCAATCATTCCTCTTTTTTTCCCAAGTGTAAAAAACATCTAAAAACCCCAATGCCTCAACAGCATTTATCAATCAAATTGGTGCCATGTATTTCTAAATATTGCAGTGGCAGTGGCAGGAATAATTAAAAAAAAAAATAATTTTAGGACCATATCAGTAAAAAGATTCTCCACAGTCCTATCATGATGATTGTTTACAGTGAAGTTGCTGACAGATTCCCTCTGATCTGATTCCAGACTTGCATCAGTAATCTACTGAACAGTAAGTATGAATCTTTAAGGTAAACTGGGAACAGTTATCTAATGTAAATGCATGACAACAGTTCTCAGAACTACCACTTGAACCATTGTTCACGTTCTTGCCATTTCCAACCACAAGTAGCACCTCCTGATAAGTTACTAAGTGCTACAGTCCAAAATTATGTTCCTGGCATCAAGGATACTAAACCAGAAAATGCTTACCATAAAGAATGACAATATTAAAATGATTAAACAAACTAGGGGATCAAGGCCACTGGGACTGGAGAGGAAAGGTCTGCCACCTTGCTTTTTCATCTGTATGCTTCCACCTCCCTTCCCTATCTCATTCATCCCACTTCTCTTCCACCATCTCTCCAGAACTCAAGAAGAGATCAAAGGATGTTCCACCCATTGTAAATCAAGCCAGAGACTGCCAGGCTGGAGCACACTGCTGACGTGCAACTGCAGGGAAAGCAAACACAATTGCACTTCCATCAGCAACAGAGGTTAATAATTTTTAAAGGGTAGAAGTCACACATTCACTGGCTTCACAATTACAAAAATGGAGTCTGGTTTAGTCACCAATGACAACAGGGTTAAAACATATAATAGTATTCACTTTTTTTTTTTTTTTTTTTTAAACTCAGAAGTCTCTTTTCATTTTTCTAGGAAATGACTATTTTTTGAAACCAAGTAGTTCTTTTAAATGCCCAAGTTTATATTCAGCATGATTTAGTCTAATTTCTATTAACATGTCTGCAAGTGTAACAATATCCTTATCCTATTCAAGCTGTTCAAATGTGGGATTTTTTTTCAGCGTTTTCTTTAAAAGTTTAGCTGGCTGTTTTATAATTTGTCACCTTTTGTCTTCTTTCAGCAGTATGTCATTAAGTCTTTAATTTGGCGTTTCCTGTTGTCTGCAGAGGGATATATGCTGTTTTAAATCCAAAGGATTGCAGACATAGATGGTGGGTAAAATCTGTGAACCATAAGTAAATTCTTATAAGGAACATACAAAAAAGATTGTTCTTCAGTCAGACTTAAGCCATTACTTTCTTCAAAAGAAGAAAAGACACAAGTTAAGAAAAAGGCACCGCCAAAGACCTTCTGCCCAAATGTGCATCTCCATGAAGTTTCCCGCTGAGTGCATATGAATGCACTGCGATCTGGGAAAAGGATCCAAATAGGATTTCAAACATCCAAAAATTTTAACTCAAACATTTAGGTATTTCACCATGCTGCTATTCATTCATTCACTGATTTTTTTTGTCTTAGTTTAAAGAGATGCTAAACAAAAGGAGAAGAGCTCTACATGTATTTACATTCCAAAACTAAGCTCCCCTTACCACCCCCCTAGTCTGTCATCCCTTCATAGCTAAACAAACCGTAAAGTCTAGCCCTATGTTCTTGAAGCAAAGTCACAAACACAGTAAGAGAAAAGTTTGGTCTTTCAAGAAAAAGACGAAAAGCAGTTTTAATCTATTATAGCTGCCCGTGTTGTTTTGACTATGAACAGCATCACATTCAGATAATACATTCAGACTAAACTAGCGGAGGAGTGGGATCAATTTCTTTACTATTTTGGCTCTACTAAGCTTTGCTCTTTGACAATTTCCCCGTCATTTGCCGCATTTCCAGTCCCACCACCAAGACTGGCTCTTATATACAAGTGATACATTTCGCAGAACTATTTTGCAAACAGAGGATAAATATTTTACCATGTAAAAAGTAGGCAAGAACAACTGTCCGTTCTCTGCAGCAGGGAGGCTTCCACGGGGAGAAGCCTGACAGACCCTGCCGCCAGAGTCGCATTCAGCATCCTGCTGGGTCCTCTTGGGACCTGCTGGATGCTTTTGGCCAGGGTAGGTCACACACATCAAACACCAAAATCTCCAGGTTTCCCCTATTTCTGACACACCAATATTTTTTATGCAGTACACAACATACAGGCTAGCATGTGTACCCTTCCCAAGGAGCTGAGAATCTAAGCAACGTTGAAAAGGCGTATCATCCCAGAGGGGAAACTCCACAATACTTTCTGTTTCTGCTGAACACTTACTGGCATGAGTTCCCTGCTGTGGAAGAGGGAGAAATACCTCATTTGAAGCAGGGAAAAGCATGAGAACAGTATGGGAATGCACTGCTGCATTAAAAAGGAAGTCCCTTCACACAAAGAATGCATTTAACCCACTTTTTATAAAATAATGAATTATGCTATCTGCCTTTTGTGAATCATACTTTAAACCTTAATATAGTACGTACAGTTGAAGAGTATGGGAGCTTTACTATAGAGCAATTTAATCTTATTGTGCACATGCAAAATGATAGATTAGATTAATGTATCTACAAGGCCTCTTAGATGGGAGCGGTAAACACTACTTTGAAGCACTTACAAAATTACATTTTTTAGCATTAGAAGGACCTGTTGAGATCGTAGCAACAAGGATGACAAGTTGAATTGTATACTGGTCACAGTTTCAGTTCATCTGGTGAGGCACTGTTGAGCACCACCTTCTTTTTGAGCATTAAACAAGAACAACTTCTTAGGCTGGTGCAAATATATAAGTATATATACACATCTACTGTTTCTAAATGCATTCGTGATAAGTAGTTTGCCTTATTATTCAAATTCAGCTGGAGGATTCAAGAACCTGACTTTCCACCTGGCTTATCTGAAAACATTTTGGCCTCCTCTGTGCCAAAAAACAGGAGTCTTAGCATCTCAAAAGTTGTATGGGTTGAATTGATTTCCCTGTATGCTGCTATCAAGTATGTGGTCAAAATGTATAATCAATGTTTGCATAGCACATTTAACTGGTCATGCTCAGTATTAAATTACATTCGTATCATTTTTGAGAGCCTTCATTTGTCTCTTTGGAACTTCATAAATACAGTTAAAATGTTACTGGAAGCTGTGTGTTGTTGCAAACTCAAAAGGAAAATTCTTCTAGAAATGGTCAAAACTGTTGTAGAGGCTCATCTATGTGAGGAAGGCATCATGAAAACATGGAAATACTACAGATATTCCATCCAAACTCCCCATGGACACTCTTACTAAAAGCTTTCCTGTGGTTTAGCTTAATCCAATTTCAGTGTGGACTATAAAAGGCACTCAATATCCTCTCCGAGAGCTACTGTAGAAGAGCTATTTCTTAACAGGTATTTTTGGTTATTTCTCCATGTAGACAAGCCTTAAATGATACCTTTCTTGGCATACTTCCTCATTTTACATCATCTGCCACAATGCTTTGGTCTTTTGGAAGCAACTTTGTGGGCAGATCCGGGTATTCTGCATTCCAAGTCCTCTAAACTCTTCTGTATGTCTGATCTATGGAAGGCCTGGTCTATATAAACTGTTTTTCATCAAGCATTTGTACAGAAAATGTGAAGTCTAAACATCTCCTTATCCTATTCTGAATGTTTTCACTATTATCTTTCCTTTGTACAAGGAAACTTTCCATCCAAATTAAAACACATTTCCCCGGATTTTTCTGTATTTTTTGAAACAACCAACGTGAAGAAACTTCTTGTTTCAACCTAGGAAATTACATTTTTAAAATTCCAGAAAGACTTACATAAACTTCAGGCCTTGACCTGGAATTGTTCTTTTACATCACCTTGGTAAAAGGAAATAACTGATCCTCATGTAGCAGCTACATTGCTATTAACACTGTGTATTAAATCTCTTCTATGATGATAGAAAACATGCTCAACTGTGCAGATACATCTACCAGGAGAAAGGCATCAATAAAAAAGGAAACAGCAAACTCTGGACTCCCAAGGGAAAACAAAACAAAATGTAAATTCACACCTTATCAAATGAAGGACTAGAGAATCGGTAAGTAAGATCTCTCTCCCTTTTCAAAAGCAGACAAAATTCTGCCAGGCAGCCAGCTCCAGCCAAAATAACAGAACAGATCACTAAATAGTCCTCATTTGTCATGTAATACCCTGTCTCATACTTATCCACCAGCATTATCAACATTACATAAAAATTAGTTTATTTCACTTAATTACAAGTTTGAAACTCTTAACATAGAATTGCAATGGTTACTTGTGTTTCTGATATATCACTGAATATATTGCCACACACATGTAAAAAAGCAACACAATCAGTATTTCCCTTTCTCCATAAACAAATTCAAGAGACGTTGGCACATCATTGTTATTTTGGCACATGCTACCCTAACTTTGAGCACACAAAAAGCAGGTCTGCTGGAAATCAATTATTCAGTCTCAGAGGATGGTAATGCCAAAAAACATAAAGCCATTTATTAGAAAAATATTCCCAACATGACAACAAATGGGGCATTGCAGAAAACAAAAGTGTTCTGGACATCATCATAAGGCTCTTCATGACCTGGTTAAAGAAGACGCTCAAAGGCATGATGTGGGGAGTCTTGAAAAAAACTACATGGAGTCATACTCAATGACAAACTGATTATTTTTCTGGCCTGCTCCAGTCTGCATGATTTCCATCTGCTGTTTATTCATTCTCTTCACCTTCATCCACTCATCCACATTTTGTGAGAAGCAGACACGTTTCATGTCTAGCTGTTTTACAGTCCAGCTTCAGTCTCTTGCTTCCCTCATTCCACCTAAACTCTTAAAGGCTCCTAAATTTTTCTAATGGTTGTTTTCTACAAGATACAATCTGGTTGCTAAAGTGCAGAAGAGTAGCACACCAGCCCTAATTCTTGAACCTGATCACTGAAGCTTTCTCTTCTGAAGGAGGTACGTCAAGCATACAGCCTGCCAGCTACATCCATTCCACTAAGCCATTTTGCCTGAGCTAAAGGACGTTCATGAAATTGTAGATGTAAAAAACATAAAGCACAATGAAAGATTGCAAACCTAGACTAGCCAACTGGCATATGTGATGTGAATGAATACACCCATATCAGAGTCAGAAGTAGTATTGCCTGGCTTACTCTTAATCTAACTGAAAAAACCTGTCCAAGAGCCCATTGCTGCTTCTGGGTCCAAGCTCGCTTGAACATTACTCCTTTGTTGGCCATATCTATTGATTGCGAATCAAACCAGCTGCCAGAATCTTCTGTCTATCTCACCATTTGAAGCAAACTTAAAGCTATTTCTCTAAAAGCAAGTTCACAGCCATTAGCAGTGAAGACCCTCCACATGTTAACCTGACAACTCCACACCAATTAACATCCTCTGCTCCTGAAATGTCAACAAAGTTGTAACTGCAAGGACTCATAGGTGAGGAAAATGTGAGGCAAGGACACTTACACAGTCTGCATTTTGCCATTAAGATACCACAATACTTATCAAATCCTATTTTCTGTAAAGATGCCTCCTTGATTCCATAAAAATGGGCAGCCTCTGGAGAATTCCTTCACCTTCAGGTGCAGGTTAGACCAAATGAAGAGAGCATAACCATGCAATTTGCGTGATACTCTGTGGCTAACCAGCAAAGATCTACTTTTCTATCACCCAATTAGAAAGCCAGAAGCTCTGTAGTCCAATTTTCCTACACTGAAATCCACAATAACCAAAAGGCACTTGATTCCAATGTGAGCAATACATGGTGCAAAACAGGGTGAGAAACCCCTGTCTTGGGGCTTTTTTCCTGGTTTAAAGGTCAGGCTTCAAAAGGTGTTAAGGCATCTTCAGAAGAAGGAGGACGCTGGAGAGGATTCACAGCAGAGCAGCCTTGGGTAGGTCAGAATTCCTTCCTCATTAACGAGTGATTATGAAAACACAGATTATTAACATCAGTCAGCAGACATGACACCTGATCTCATGCTTTTCTGATTACCTGCCCCAGGACACCTTTGTCTGGGCCAAAGGGTATTTAGAGGGAGGAAAGCAGCTGCAGCCGTAGCCACCACTATTTTATCTGCGTCCTGTCTGGAGTTTAAATTGTGTGTGTCATACTGACGCAAGACACTAAGATGGTTCAAGTGTTGTGCTAATAATGCTTAGTGATTTTGGCAGGAATCCAGGAACACATTGTACAAAGGAAAAGCTAGACAGACTATGACAATTTTCAACAACTTACAACTCGCTCAAGTCTCTAAAACTTTTCAAGGGGCTAGCAAAAGACTCCCTCCTACTTACTACCTTTCTTTTGCCAGAGGGGAAGTAAATAGAAGTAGATGAAAGCAAATAAGAGCATTTCAAACCAGGAAGCACTAATATTGAAAAAAATTACCAAGAGCACAGCAAATCTGCACTTCCCCTAAGAAATTTAGACATCATCTCCACAGTAAAACAACAGCAAAACTCCCTTATATAAGTCAGTTATCAGCCTGCAAAACACTTATAGCTCTTCATCTTGTAAAATTCCAGTTCTATGGCTCTGATAAGACATTTGTAAAAATGCCAGAAGTTGTTTAAATATGAAGGACTTCTAATGTGAACTTGTTTTACTAGTAATAAATCCATCTATCAAGATAACAGCTTAGAACAACTAATTGTATAGAGCTCCTCATAAGTCTGAAACATCATGTTCAGTACTAGACATAAACAGGGCTCACCTGAGTCTTCAGAAGACTATCACTATCTCACTTTATTCAATAGAGCTCTTAATTACATAAACTTCCGTTACATGCCACATGTACTCTTGCAACGCATTTTAATTCAGAGGGAAGGGGAAAAAAAATCCCTTTAGTTACAGAAGCAATGTGCTCAATGACAGGAAATTCATTACTGCATGACAGTCTGGAACTGTTGGCCAAGCCATCAGAAAGCTAAGGTTTTCAAAAAATGTTTTCTCTATATAAGCCTTGAATTGACCTAGTTAGAACCTTAAACAGACCTGGAATCCTTCTGTAAACTTTTAAAGATCTTGCCTGCAGGAACACATTCGCACAACTATCATCCCAGAGTTGTGTCTAGTCCAAGCTATAAAAAATTGACAAACACTGAAGTAAGTGTTCCCAGAAAAGAAATTTGTTTAGAAGTTTCAAATCCAGGTACTTTAATGCCCGGTGAGTGATGTTAAGCAGTTTCAGAACTCAATTCCCCAAGAGGGAACTGTGACAAAAAGTTTCTCTATACTCCGCAGAAATAGGTTGTGAGAAATCAAGTGTCAAGATAATTCAAGGTTTCGACTGATACCCAACAGAGTCCAACAGACTGATCTATGGGTCTTTGACAACTCTCCAAATTTAAAACGTAAAATCCCAGGACAGAGATTGTACACAGCAGAAAGCAAAAATGCCGCACTTAAGATTAATAACAAATACTTCAAAATCTGTGTCAAGCATTTAGTTTCAGGTAAGACAAAAATTTCCTCTTCTATTTCCAATTTGGCAGGACATTAGGCATAGGCAATGCTCTCAACACCTGTTGTACATAACTCAGTTCTTAAAGAGGGCTCTGTTATGCACAGCAGCAGCTAAATTAGTTTCTTTTTCCTTTTTTTTTTTCTAAGATGACCATGACTCTATCTCTCTAAAAAAAAGCAAAACGAAACATAGGCTTGAAGCCTTAAGCATTTTCACACCTTTCCCCTATTAATTTTCCTATACAGAAACAGATGATGAAAGAAGCAGGGACCTATCATGTAGAAAAATAGTAAACAAATAATCTGTGGGGAAGATCCTATAGTATCAAAGTTCTTCTCTGGAAGATAAATGAACCATAATATGATCAACTGAATAAACCCCATGAATTTTCAGTCACCTAAGCAGTAAACTTCTAGTCTTATAATTAACCTATTTCCCAACATC
This sequence comes from Nycticryphes semicollaris, assembly GCA_013400055.1. Lineage (NCBI taxonomy): Eukaryota > Metazoa > Chordata > Aves > Charadriiformes > Rostratulidae > Nycticryphes > Nycticryphes semicollaris. The sequence goes on along the minus strand of VXBJ01002012.1, from coordinate 4,104 downwards.
CTGTATGGTACATCAACTCTCTGTGTTCATTTAAAATCTGACAATTATATTTTTAAAAGCCCAAACTTATAAAACATATCGTGCCTTGAAAATGTGAATCCAGCACAATAGATCTGTCTTCACTCTCTGAATTATTCACAGACAATATCCTGTTCATCTCAATACAATTTTATTCTTACAAAAAGCAAACAATACAACTGGTTGGGGCGGAGGACAGGGGGGAAGGTAGGGGAAGCTGCATCCCATCTTGTCCTAACCAGTCCGAAGCAATTCTACATGGGGAGATTCCTCTAGATATTACTTAGACTTCCTTAATGAAATTCAGGTGTAATCCCTAAGGCTCTATAGCAAAGAGTATCTGTAGCTCAACTACAGAATATGGTATTTGCCAAAAGGGGATTAATTATGTTTAGATGTGTCTACTATGAATACCAACAAGTCTAGAGACACTATTTAAAATACATTTCAAAATTCACTCAACTTAAAATTCAGTAAGGAACAAAATATAAACAGTTTATAAAATACACTGGGAAATACTCCTTAAGATTAGAAATATTTGTTTTCATTAGTTTTTATTTTATTAAAGTAAATTACAGTATATTTTGGTGTTGCCCTCTTCCAATATTAATGTAACAGAAGTTTTCTAAAATGACCTATAGCAAAAGCCAAGCAAAAACTTCTACGATCAACTAAAAAACACAGAAAGAGATTCTAAACTTAAATAGCAAAATGCCTTTATGGGTCACAGAAAATACTTAGGGGGAGCAAAATGTTCAGTTCTACTCTCAGATTGCCACAATGTAGTATAGGGCATGATCCACAGATGATCTCTACCAGCATACAATGGGGCCAAAAGAACATTTGCTCCCTTCCGCATGCTTTTCCTGAAAAAAAAAACCTTTTTCCACCATTACTATTTTGGTAAGGTTTTATGTCTCTTCAGTAGATTTCATGCGGTCTAGATTAGGTGCAAAGCAGAAATACAGTAAAAACCTACATCTCTTTTGGGCAAACACATTCCCCAGCAGCTTTAGTCTTCAGATTTATTTTTCTTATAATTCTATTTTTTAATACTTTAAGCCTATCAGTCCAATCTTTCCCACCATAACGTTCTGAGTACTCAGACCACTCTAGTAGTCCATAGAGTCTGAGAATGCTATTTGTTGACAGACTGAGCATATTTATAAGAAAAATAAAAATATTGCCTAAATGAAAACAAAGAAATAGGTCTAAATGTAAAACTGTGAATGGATATAATCCTAAACATCAGCGCTTCCCTTCTTTTCTTTCAGAAAGATAAGGAAGATACTATATCTGTGCTGTACATTTCACACAAATATCCTCAAAACCAGCTGATATTTCACTTTCAGATGTCCAAAATGCATAAAACTGTGAGACACTGCAAATTGGAAGTCTAACAGTCATTCTTCAGACAGAAAGTTATCAAGCCACTGACAAAAAGTGCAAATGAGACACCTATAGAATCACTTAACGCCTGCGTTTTTGCATGGAAACTTAGTGCCAAGAAAAAAGGTGCATCATCTCAAAATACCAGCAACCTACAGCTTTTCCATGGTCACTAAATAAACTTGCTGTTTCCTTACACAAGCAGTGTAAAAGCTAACACGAGTATCCAAGCCCAATAAGCAGTGATATGCTGCCTGAAATCCTAACACTGGCTGTAGTTCCGTGCTGTATCCATATCTGTACACAGATTTTTAAAGGTTTAAAATCATAGGGCAAAAAATCCCCAGAAGAATCTGATTGTCTTAGCACAAACCATACATTCTTAAATTCTTAATTTACTGGCAAAACAAAACTATGTCCTCGCTTCCTTCATCACTTTAGTATGTTTGTTACTTTTATGTAAACACTTCAGATTTGATCCTCTGACCGGATTGTATGATGCACCTCCATAATGGGGTGCTGGTGAGGATGGCTCTCTTAAACTAATAGAAAAAGCCTCAAATGAATAGAGTAGATCAAATACTTGTCTAGACATAGAACATCTAATTCAACATTGAAATGGAATTTAAACAAGCTTTGGACACAAACACTTCTGGTAGTGCTAAGCTGCAATTTATATGTTGCATCTACATTTTAAATTATATTACAAGTCCATATTTTGAGCATTTCCCGTTACACAGGTTAATAACAGGGAAGTTTGACTGAAATGGTAATTGATGTATTTTAAAATTTACAATATTGTTAAGACAGAAAAATAACCCTCTGTATTACTGGCTCATCCTATTTTTTGAGCTTTAGCAGTTATCTCACACCATAAACCTTTCCTTGCTATAGACCTTTGCAAAGACACACAACAGCCTGTGCCAATAACAGCTTTTGTGTATAATGGAGCAGCTGATCAACTCAGCATTTAATCTGATTTTAAAAACAAGAGTAATAATACAATTCAGGTTCTTTCACTTAACTAGCAGGATAATGTATGCCTAGACACCCTGTGATACAGACCCATACAAAAGAAAGTAGAGAAGTCAGTAGGGAAACAAGAAAAAAATCAGTACTACTACTGCCTATGGAGCTCTCCTGCCTCTCACTTATATATATGAATAAACAAACTGCATTCTGTTAAAAGTAGTATTTTTCCCAGCTCCTGTGTTAATTTTATAGCCTAACTGTCAAATTCTAGCAGGAGAGGCTTAATATAGATCAAAAAGCAAGACCCTGCTCACTGTTTACCCAAACTAGAAAAGGAACTATGAGGGCGAGTGAAAAGGTATGACTGTGCTGCTTCCATACTGTAACTATTGAGAGAGGCACCTGCAATGACTGACAAAGTGTCCAGGTGAAAAAAATAACCCCAGCCCTTCTCTCTTTCAACTGAAGGTCCAGAAATAGTTAACCTAATTCATGCACATGTTTGAATGTCCAATTCTTCAGGGTAACATAACACAAAAAATATACATATGTTATTCTAATCGCCAAATCCTTTTAGAAGGTATAAATTGGTAATAAATCAAATTGTCAAAAGACTATTAGAACATACCACTTTTCATTTTAAAGTATGCACAGAGGAAGCTTCTGTCACCCAACTCTTGTATTAAATATGCTTTAATTTTACATTTATTCTTACTCTGACAGCTATAGTATGTCCCAGCTTGCTGTAAAAAAATGCTCACAAACATTGTAGCAAAAAGGGATGGAAGTATTTCCAAACGAGAAGCAACAGCCACCAACTAAGGAACCCAGTCCAAGCACTGCAGTCAGTAAAAGTAATTACGCAATAATGTAGTATGTTAAATCCAAAATCAACTAGTTTTCACTGGATGACCTTCAAACTTCTAAAAGCAACCCGCAGAGGAAGAAAGATTGTACACAGAGTCTTATACAAAGACTGAAAGAGTAAAAACATTGTTCCCTTACTATTATTACTCCTTATTTATTTAAGGAAGTAATGTACTTACTGTGCTACTATTTATACTGCAAGACTAGGAAGGTTTTATAGATTTTTTTGTATCCTTTATCCACTTCACTTTAGTTACAGTATTTAGGTCTTCATTTTTGTTTTTGCTGAAGAAACCTCCCCACATTTGCCAGGAGTAAGCTTGCATTTTCAAAAAGTGTTTTCAATGTAGGCTTGTACAGCAATAAACAAGGAGTATCTGGGACAAATTCCTGTAGCATGCCACAGTTTATTAAACCTGTGAAGAAATCAACATGAGCAAGAGACATTTGAAAAAGGCAGGCAAGCCCAAGAATGGGAGAGAGAGATGAAACCGGGCAGCTGACCTGCCCTCCCCTCGCCCAAACGGAGTATCTGGGGAACGCAGTGTCCTCTTCCTGTTACAGACGTTGTCACTTTGCCTGCTTTCCTATCTCCCCAAGACCTGGAACCTCACAGGCTGTGTCTGGAAACACATGTAGTGAGTAACAAACGGTTAAAGAAAAAAATCCTCCTCTTACTAGGTTTCAAAGCATCTTTGCCTTGCCAAGGTCAATAAGAGCAACACTCCAGGCTTTAAAAGACACTACCCTGTTTTTTACGTTTTTAACTAAAAGCCCAGGCCAAATATGTTTGATGGGAGAATAAAGGCAGGAAAACAAGCTGGAACAAGCTACTTTTTAGGGGATGACTGAGGGGGG